>CM060260.1:14096690-14264451 GCA_030684275.1 Acipenser oxyrinchus oxyrinchus
GAGAGACAGGCAGCCCCAGGCGATCGCGAGACAGGCCTTCTTGGGCGGCGAGGCAGGCATCCTTGGGCGGCGAGGCAGGCATCCTTGGGCGAAGCGAGGCAGGCATCCTTGGGCGGCGAGGCAGGCATCCTTGGGCGGCGAGGCAGGCATCCTTGGCGGTGCGAGGCAGGGCAGGATCAGTCCTTCCCATGATGGTGGATGTGGAACCAGCAGGTATTCACCCTCTGCTGGTGGAGGTGGAGATGGAACCAGCAGGTATTCACCCTCTGCTGGTGGAGGTGGGAGGGCAAGCAGTCCTCCCACGGCGGTTGAGGCGGAACTAGCAGGTATTCACCCTCTGCTGGTGGAGCTGGGAGCGGCAAGCAGTCCTCCCACGGCGGTTGAGGCAGAACCAGCAGGTATTCACCCTCTGCTGGTGGAGGTGGGAGCGGCAAGCAGTCCTCCCACGGCGGTTGAGGCGGAACCAGCAGGTATTCACCCTCTGCTGGTGGGGCTGGGAGCGACAAGCTGTTCTCCCACGGCGGTTGAGGCGGAACCAGCAGGCATTCACCCTCTGCTGGTGGAGGTGGGAGCGGCAAGCAGTCCTCCCACGGCGGTTGAGGTGGAACCAGCAGGTATTCACCCTCTGCTGGTGGGGCTGGGAGCGGCAAGCTGTTCTCCCACGGCGGTTGAGGCGGAACCAGCAGGCATTCACCCTCTGCTGGTGGAGCTGGGAGCGGTAAGCAGTCCTCCCACGGTGCTTGAGACGGAACCAGCAGGCATTCACCCTCTGCTGGTGGAGGTGGGAGGGGCAAGCAGTCCTCCCACGGCGGTTGAGGCAGAACCAGCAGGCATTCACCCTCTGCTGGTGGAAGTGGAGAGGGAACCAGCAGGTATTCACCCTCTGCTGGTGGAGGTGGGGGTGGCAGAGACAGAGGCAGCTCCTTCTGCTCTGCTCCTGCTGGAAGCGGTGGAGGTGGGGACAGCGTGTAGTCTCCGCCTGTTGCAGGGAACCGGTGCTTCTCCTTCTCTTCCTGGAGAATGGGGCAGTTGACCACAAAGTGGCCCCATTCCCCACAAGCAGTGCACCAGTTCATGGCCTCAAGTGCGCTGAGGTATGCTTCCCAGCTGCCCTTCGATCGTCCCTCCTCCTCCTCTCCAGGGCGGGGCAGTTGACGACGGAGTGACCCCCTTCCCGCAGGGAAGGGCACCAACTTGAGGCCTCGATCAGGCGAAGGTAGCCATCCCAGCGTCCACTCTTGAGCTTCCCTCTCTTGGGCTCTTGGCGCTCAGGCTCTACCTTCATGGGCGCGGGATGCACGGGCTCCCCTTCCGGGCGGGATGCACGGGCTCCCCTCCGGCGCTGGATGCACGGGCTCCCCCCTCCGGGCGCTGGATGCACGGGCTTCCCCCTCCGGGCGCTGGATGCACGGGCTCCCCTCCGGGTGCTGGATGCACGCTCCCCCTTCTGGGCTGGATGCTCGCGCTCCCCCTTCTGGGCGCTGGATGCTCGCGCTCCCCTTCTGGGCTGGATGCTCGCTCCCCCTTCTGGGCGCTGGATGCTCGCGCTCCCCTCAGGCGCTGGAGCCTGCTTCTTTGCCTTCTTGGCACCGCCCTCCTTCCCTTCTTCGGGACCAGCAGTTCCACCTCCTGCCATGGAGGGTTGGTCAGGTGGTTTGTGCCCGACCTTGCCGACGGCAAAGCACCACTCCTCCCCTTTGAGGCAGGTGAGGCAGGTTTCCTGATCCACCTGCGGCGATGGTATGGCCTTCAGGTGGATCCACTCCTCCGCAGTCTCCACCTCACCTCGATCAAAGGCCTGCACAAAGAGGGGGTCTTCATATGGGCACACCTCAGGGAGGTGCCCATACTCCAGGCAGGCGAGGCACCACGTAGCCCCTCCTTCTTTCAACTCCCTCTGATGCTCATGCCACCTCTTCATGTAGGCATCATTTTTTTTTTTTTTTTTTTTTTTCAAACACAAAAAAAACACTATTTGAAAAAGAACAAAAAAAAACATCCTTTCCTTTCCTGGTCCAGCTGTTGGAGGCGTTGTTTGTCCCATGCAAGACACCATATGTGGCAGTCTGGCTCGCAGTGGTGAGGTTGATGACGTCACGGACCAGGAAGTAACTGAATCAAAACAGTGGATGGGCGGGTGAAGCTGAATGCTATGGCACTCAGCGTATTTATTAATAATTAAACAAACACAAATGATTTAAACAGAACACAAAACAAAAAGGCGCAATGGCCAAACAAACAGAAACAAGCATATTTTTTAAATATAGCAATTGTTCTTTTTCCTTGCTCTTTCTCTCCGCTCTCTCGTACTCTCCTCTCTATACTCAACAACCAAACCCGGACAGCTGCCTGTTCTTATACTCTGGCCGAGGGGTTAACTAGTTGTTAATTATCTTATTACCCCTCGGCCACAGTCTGCATGCGTTTGGTAAGGATGCATGACTGTCAGCTAGTTAAATAATCAGTAGCTGATCAGTCATGCATCCTCACGAGGTTTTTAAATATAAATATAAAAAACAATAACAAAAGACGCAGCGATTTTATCCGCGCCGCAAACAAATACAAATAATAATAAATAGGGCGGACACGCCACAGTGTCTAAAGAAATGTAATTTATTATGGTAAAAATAACGGGAATTCAGAATAAAATCTGAATTATTTAGCAAAAGTTATGCACGTTTTAAAAGTTTCCCCTTTCCAGATTATGATAATAAACTAATCAGCCAGAGGAAGGGGGGAGCAATCAATCAAGATTTCAAGCCCATTCGCTACCAAATAGCCAATCGGAGCATGCAGCGGGAAATTCAAATAATCTCTTTGTTTGAAAAGTATAAAACCCCCTGCTTTAGCCCCAGCTCCTTGCTGCCCCCTGATCTACGCTAGCCTCTGCGTTAGCCCCTGCTCGGCCCACCTGATGGCCGCCCCAGACCTGCTGCCCCAAACCTACGCTATCCCTCTGCCGCCCCAGACCTGCTGCCCCAAACCTACGCAATCCCTCTGCTGCCCCAGACCTACGCTGCCCCAGACCTGTGATAGCTCCCCTCTGCTATCCGCTCAGACTCTAAGAAACTACAAGACTGCACCTGGAGCCCTCAGCTCTTAGTATTTATCCATCAAGGTTGGGAGCCCTGACACTCAGAGAAACACAAGGTAACGGAACGCTGAAAGTGACTGCTTTTCACGCTAGGTAACAATACTCTTAAATATCTATTCAGGTATTGTGTGACCCCTTGTTGTGTCAGTATGTACTAGTATTTCTTTGGTAAATTGTTGTTTTAAACCTTAGTTCTCATTGTAATGCTTTTAATGTGACATAAATTCTGTAACTGTTTTGTGTGATTTTCAAACTTACTTTGGTTGCATGCTTAATAAATACCATCTTTCTAAGAAGAGATTCCCAGTATTGAATCATTTGCTCATGTTGAACAAACACGATTTATGAACTTTGAACAGTCTGGAATGTGGTCTATTTTTGGCTTGTTGTAATGTGTAAATCTGCCATCGTTTTCAGAGAGCGATATTAAAAACGGGTTTGTACATTATAATAGGACACCGTTTATTGTAGAGGTCCCACCGAGATCTTGACAATCGAAGGTATCTCTTTATCCCCTACAGTTTTGGAGGTCCTTTAATTTATTGCTATTAAGAATATATTAACTGCCTACAATAGTACCCACAGCTACTAACAACCAAATGAGCAAGATGGGCTGAATGGCCTCCTCTCGTTTGTAAACTTTCTTATGTTCTTATGTGAAACACCTTAATTGCACACAGGTGGACTCCATTCAACTAATTATGTGACTTCTAAAGACAATTGGTTGCACCAGAGCTTATTTAGATGTGTCATAGCAAAGGGGGTGAATACTTATGCAATCAATTATTTTCTGTTTTATATTTAATTAATTTAGAACAATTTGTAGATTTCATTTTTCACTTTGACATTATGGACTTTTTTGTGTTGATCAGTGGCAAAAACTCCTAATTAAATCCATTCTGATTCCATGTTGTAATACAATAAAATGTGGAAAAGTCCAAGGGGGTCAATACTTTTGAGAGCCACTGTATAAATGCGAAACTGACTTTTTTTGTGAACGTGCTGTGAAAAAAATCCCCCAACGTATAAATCCGCCGAATTTAATACCAGTCAAAATTTCCCGTTATACGGTATATATTAACTGAAAACAAATCTTTATGCTGACACCTCCCGTCATGTCAAAGTTTGTAGATGGCGCTGTGCATCTGACTGGTGCCTTTTAAGCTTGCATATTTTTGGATGTGTATTCTTATTATAATGGATCGGTAAATAAATAAATAAATAAGCAGTAACATACCGAGTAGCCGCAGGCATGTTGGATTTTTTTTTACCAGTATATGTATATGTGTGTGTGTGTGTTGCGGAGGGGGAGCGTTGCCGTAGTTAAGTACCACAGACAAGAGGAAGGGGGGCGCGGCCCTAAAGGTTTGAGAACCGCTGGACTATACTAAACTGCATTGTTGCCATCTCACCACAGGTATTGCCTACGTGTTTCATGTCCTGTAGTCAAATGTTTGGCTCTGTCACGTGACTGCTGATGAAAATTTATATTTAAAGATTAATCAGTTCCTTTTTCGTATCAGCACTCTGGACTATACTAAACTGCATTGTTGCCATCTCACCACCGGTATTGCCTACGTGTTTCATGTCCTGTAGTCAAATGTTTGGCTCTGTCACGTGACTGCTGATGAAAATTTATGTTTAAAGATTAATCCGTTCCTTTTTCGTATCAGCACAGAAACTAAACATGAGTCGTTGGCGCTGTAAACAGTGAAAGCAGTCTCCTCTCCTCGGTAGGTCTGTGCTGTGTTTACACAGCACCTTCTGTGTGTACACTGGTGTAGCCCGTTGGTGGACCCCTCCTTCGTGGTGAGTTGAGTGGAAAAAAAAGTTTGTATCACTTTGAGAGCCCTCGTTCCAATCTCTTGTTCGCAGTGAAGGAAACACACGAAAATGGCGCAGCACAATTGCTCTGCCACGTCTCTCGGTCTCAGCAACAAAAAAAGCTATGCGCTCCTCACAGCACCCGGACTGTGCTTCCTGACCATAAGCAGTTTTTTGCTGCTCTCCTCCCCGGTCGCCGAAGCAGGTCTCTACTCGCAGACCGACCAGGTCGTCGTCTTGAGCTCTGACGGTATCGACTTCCAGCTCTTTAACTCTTCCAACGCCTGGCTGGTGGAGTTCTACGCGTCTTGGTGCGGGCACTGCCAGCGGTTCGCCCCTGTGTGGAAAGCTTTGGCTAGCGATATATCAGGTATGTTGGTTTGCTGTTAATATTATTATTAGTGGGGCTTGCGAAGCAAGAGACCTCACTTTAAATCTTCGACATACTACTTCTTCTTCTTCTTCTTTGGCACGCTACTCCTCTTACACCGTTTAAGCTAGAAACGCCGTTCAAACTTTAAAACGTGTAGACCGGTCTGGAATAGTGTGCTTTTTTGATATATTTTATACGTTTTAAACTATTAAGCTTTTTGTCCTTTTTTTTGTCCATCTTCATTCACTTTAATAGGACTTTTTTCAACATTCTAAAGCTCCCCATTGTTTAAAAACTCCCCGACTTCCAACATTCTATTTACTGTAAACGATGTAACTTTTGACACAAATCAGCTACTTTGACCACTTTCTCAACAAGACGAAAAGTTAGAGCAAATTAAATCTTCCTCTACTTCTCAGCTATTCAAATATGAAATCAAAAGAGGAATGGCGTCTACCAATCAAGAGGTACAGCTGTTTTAGTAACCGCAATTACTTTTCAGTAGGCTACTTCTCACTGTTGAATTAACTGTCATAGAACTTTGAGAAATTTCAAATCCTAGCACATTCTAAGCATGAGACAATTAGTAAACAATGTGACTTTTGACACAAATCAGCTACTTTGACCACTTTCCCAATAAAGCAAGCCCCACAACTTTACTTGTAAAGTTACCATCTAGTTATTATTATTATTATTATTATTATTATTATTATTATTATTATTATTATTATATTTCAAGTTTTTGACATCGTTTTATTGAAACCGCTTGTTTTAAAAAAAAAAAGAATCACATAGTAATATGTCGCTTTTATATTAGTATAAAACAAATAGTGGCGTTGTGAGTGACTCCTGTCGTTTTAATTGTGAACTGTTCTTGCAGTAATGATTGCATCACAGTTATTCTGCACAGTAACCATAGCATTGCCTGCTGCTGCTGCTGCATGTACTAATGCTGCAGCCGTACAGTTTAGGGAATTTACCCCATTCAGCATTAATGTGTAGTAGTCGGGGGGGTTAAAACGCTGATAATCGTTTCAATGCAGCCAGTTACAAAACACGGGATGAGCTCATGCATTATTATCAACCCAGACATCCATTGTAACAAAAGTTCAGCCGAGTTCAGTGTGGGCAGCGCTATCACATAAATGACGTTAGTGAAGTTAGCAAGCGGTTTGCAGTTCGCTATTCCAGCTCACGTTAATCCAGCTCGCTACTCCAGCTTGCTATTAATTTTGTCCAGCTTGGTATTCGTTTCTACAGCTTGCTGTTCATTTTTACAGTTTGCTGGGTTTTTTTAAACACGAATGTGGAGTTTTACCGCGGTTTGATGTTTGTTTTTTTTCCTTCAATTTTCGAACTGTAGATGAAAAAAACTGAAAAATGAAAAGAACAAACAATATTTTAAGTTTTCCAATTTCTGAAAACGATGATAATAATAATAATAATAATAATAATAATAATAATAATAATTATTATTATTATTATTATTATTATTATTAATTGGAGGAGGAGGGGGGGGGGTGTAATGAGCTGATATAAGAATATAAGAACATAAGAAAGTTTACAAACGAGAGGAGGCCATTCAGCCCATCTTGCTCGTTTGGTTGTTAGTAGCTTATTGATCCCAGAATCTCATCAAGCAGCTTCTTGAAGGATCCCAGGGTGTCAGCTTCAACAAAATTACTGGGGAGTTGGTTCCAGACACTCAATTCTCTGTGTAAAAAAAGTGCCTCCTATTTTCTGTTCTGAATGCCCCTTTATCTAATCTCCATTTGTGACCCCTGGTCCTTGTTTCTTTTTTCAGGTCAAAAAAGTCCCCTGGGTCGACACCCTGCATAAAAGATTAATTCCCAAACTGAACACAGTAGGGATTCAATGAAATGCATGCACATGGATTAGGGAGTGGTTAACATGTAGAAAACAGAAAGTACTGACTAAAAACCACAAAATGGAGCGACGTAACCAGTGGTGTACCACAGGGATCAATATTAGGTCCTCTGCTATTCCTAATCTACATTAATGATTTAGGTTCTGGTATAGTAAGCAAAATTGTTTAATTAGCAGACTACACAAAAATAGGAGTGGCAAACACTGTTGCAGCAGCAAAGGTCATTCAAAATGATCTAGACAGCATTCATAACTGGGCAGACACATGGCAAATGACATTTAATAGAGAAAAGTGTAAAGTATTGCACGCAGCCTATAAAAATGTGCATTATAAATATCATATGGGAGATACTGAAATTGAAGAAGGGATCTATGAAAAAGACCTAGGAGTTTATGTTGACTCAGAAATGTCTTCATCTAGACAATGTGGGGAAGCTATAAAAAAGACCAACAAGATGCTCGGATATATTGTGAGAAGTGTTGAATTTAAATCAAGGGAAGTAATGTTAAAACTTTACAATGCATTAGTAAGACCTCACCTAGAATATTGTGTTCAGTTCTGGTCACCTCATTACAAAAAGGATATTGCTGTTCTAGAAAGAGTGCAAAGAAGAGCAACCAGAATTATCCCGGGTTTAAAAGGCATGTTGTATGCAGACAGGCTAAAAGAATTGAATCTATTCAGTCTTGAACAAAGAAGACTACGCGGTGATCTGATTCAAGGACCAGATTCTGGGATCAATAAGCTACTAACAACCAAACGAGCAAGATGGGCTGAATGGCCTCCTCTCGTTTGTAAACTTTCTTATGTTCTTATGTTATGTTCTTATTTAAAAATTCAATTGATGCCAATGGTGAATATGTTTTTGTGACTAATTAGCTCTTAACATTTAAAATATTGAGTACTTTGATGTATGTTTCAATATTAACTAAATCAAGTTATTAATCAAACTGGCAAATCTTGCTACATACCGGTAATTGATTTATTAAAATGTTTGGATATACTGCTATTTTATTGATTACTGGCACGTTCACATTCGTCTTAAAATAACGCTAGAATATGTTTTTTTGGATAATAATAATAATAATAATCATAAAATGCAAGGCTCTCGTTTTCTTCTGTATTGTGCACATTCGTCTTTTTTGTGCATGACAGTTTAGCGTGAGAGGTAACGGAGGGACGTTTTAGTTACACAGTGTTCAGAAATTAGGATAAAGTTATGTTTATTTGCACTTTGTACTGGTTTTTTACTCAAGTGATCCCTGTTCACGTATTTATGAATGGGAATAGTAAGAGACATGCACTTTCTTGTTTAATGACCAAGAAAAATAACTGCATTTCGAAAAAATTAATTATATAAAGGTACCTAATTTTAAAGGTTTAATTTATTTTATTTACTAAAATTAAAGTGTTTCAAAAAAATATTTTCACTCAGTGCTTATTCTATGTGATTTCCATCTTTCACAATATTAATCAAATGAAATAAAGTACAGTTTAGATTAGGTTTATTTATAATGTTACAGGTTTAAACATAGCAAATGTTTTTAATTTGACATTTTCCCAAGGAGTGCTAATAGTGGGCCACAGTGCCTAATGCAGCTGAACAGGTGGGCCTCAGGTCAAAAAAGTTTGGGAACCCCTGTTCCACGACACATCAGGGGTCAGCCGTGCCACTCAGTTTTTACCATTCAAAATGGTGACATCACAGTCGTTCAAGTACGGTTGGTTCAATTGTAATTGGTAAAGTTAGACTGAAATACATTTACATAGGACAAACATCAGTAAAACCACTGGATATTTTTTATTTTCTTACCTTTTTGGATGTGCGGACCCCTTCTGAACCTCCAAAAATTGTGGACCACCATGTACTACTATCATAGTGACACACAGCCACTATATGAAGCCACTATATGAAGCGGGTATTGTATGAAGTGTAATGCAGGAGGGTATTGTATGAAGTGGAATGCAAGATATTGTATGAAGTGTAATGCAAGATATTGTATGAAGTGTAATGCAAGATGGTATTGTATGAAGTGTAATGCAAGAGGGTATTGTATGAAGTGTAATGCTGGGTATTGTATGAAGTGTAATGCAGGATATTGTATGAAGTGTAATGCAGGAGGGTATTGTATGAAGTGTAATGCAGGAGGGTATTGTATGAAGTGTAATGCAAGGTATTGTATGAAGTGTAATGCAGGAGGGTATTGTATGAAGTGTAATGCAGGATGGTATTGTATGAAGTGTAATGCAAGGTATTGTATGAAGTGTAATGCAAATGGATATTGTATGAAGTGTAATGCAGGAGGCTATTGTATGAAGTGTAATGCAGGAGGGTAATATATGAAGTGTAATGCAGGAGGGTATTGTATGAAGTGTAATGCAGGAGGCTATTGTATGAAGTGTAATGCAGGAGGGTAATATATGAAGTGTAATGCAGGAGGGTATTGTATGAAGTGTAATGCAGGAGGGTATTGTATGAAGTGTAATGCAAGAGGGTATTGTATGAAGTGTAATGCTGGGTATTGTATGAAGTGTAATGCAGGATATTGTATGAAGTGTAATGCAGGAGGGTATTGTATGAAGTGTAATGCAGGAGGGTATTGTATGAAGTGTAATGCAAGGTATTGTATGAAGTGTAATGCAGGAGGGTATTGTATGAAGTGTAATGCAAATGGATATTGTATGAAGTGAAATGCAGGAGGGTATTGTATGAAGTGTAATGCAGGATGGTATTGTATGAAGTGTAATGCAAGGTATTGTATGAAGTGTAATGCAGGAGGGTATTGTATGAAGTGTAATGCAGGATGGTATTGTATGAGGTGTAATGCAAGGTATTGTATGAAGTGTAATGCAGGAGGGTATTGTATGAAGTGTAATGCAAGGTATTGTATGAAGTGTAATGCAAGGTATTGTATGAAGTGTAATGCAAGATGGTATTGTATGAAGTGTAATGCTGGGTATTGTATGAAGTGTAATGCAAGGCATTGTATGAAGTGTAATGCAAGAGGGTATTGTATGAAGTGTAATGCTGGGTATTGTATGAAGTGTAATGCAGGAGGGTATTGTATGAAGTGTAATGCAAGGTATTGTATGAAGTGTAATGCAGGAGGGTATTGTATGAAGTGTAATGCTGGGTATTGTATGAAGTGTAATGCAAGAGGGTATTGTATGAAGTGTAATGCAAGGTATTGTATGAAGTGTAATGCAGGGTATTGTATGAAATGTAATGCAGGAGGGTAATATATGAAGTGTAATGCAGGGTATTGTATGAAGTGTAATGCAGGAGGGTATTGTGTGAAGTGTAATGCAGGGTATTGTATGAAGTATAATGCAGGAGGGTGTTGTATGATATTCAGGCTGTGTGAAGGCATGGAGCAGTAAGCAGGTCACACTCTTTGAAGTTCAGTCACTGAGCTAATGGTTGCTGGCTTTGTACCACCAATGCCAGTCTCAGAATATCAGAATCACAAGCTCATCGCCTGAAATTCCACAAGTGTGTAAATCTTCCCTATCTAACTGCTAGCTTTAAATCTCGCAAATGTTTAAATCCTCCCTGTTTTGCAGAGTCTCCAGTAGAAATGTAGAATTTTCTGCCACTCAGTAGTTGTGGTGGGTTTAAAGTATTAAGAACCAATCAATGTGAGATACAAGTCACTAGTCAAATATAAACTCCTATGTCTTTTTCATAGCTTCCTCCTTCAATTTCAGTATCTCCCATATGATATTTATAATGCACATTTTTATTCCCTGCGTGCAGTACTTTACACTTTTCTGTATTAAATGTCATTTGCCATGTGTCTGCCCAGTTCTGAATGCTGTCTAGATCATTTTGAATGACCTTTGCTGCTGCAACAGTGTTTGCAACTCCTCCTATTTTTGTGTCGTCTGCAAATTTAACATTGCATAACTCACTGCACTCGGAAAGGGGTCAAGTCAATGTGAATTGAGTAACCATTTCGAGTTTTTCCAGTGTTTATTGGATGTACACCGATTTTACATTTTTTTTTGTATCGGGGGTGTTTTATCTGTGTATCGGTTAAAACCGAAAATCAGAAGCCCAAGGTCTAGGTCATTATAGATATTAAAACAAAGAAAAAAAGAAAAAATATTTTTCAACCTATTTGATTTTCTTATTCTAAAACATCCTAAACATATTTACCCAGAATTACTCAGGAACAAAAAATCATAAAAGGTACACAAATAGCAGCATCAAAAAACAAGGTTATTGTTATTGTAAAACTTGGGTCAGTCTTTCTAATTCCTCAGCAGTACAGATGGACCACAATACTGTTCCCCTCTCAGTGGAATTAGAGTGGAATGCAGTTTATAAAGCACTGAGAAAATAGAAGGAAATACTTCAAAACACAAAGAACTGCAGTGTGAGTTGTTCACTAATGCAATCAAACTTTTACTATTGCACTTGGCTGGATGTATTTAAAGCGTGGCTAGTAAACCGTTAAATAAGATCATACACCATGAACTTAGATCAAGCTGATCTGAGTCATCCATTCGCCTGGTCATTTCATCTCTGGATTTGAATGCAAGATTCCACAGTGAGATCTGGGAAACTAATTGTGCAAATTAATATGCACTGTAAAACATACACATTATGACGCTGAAGACATTTAATAAATAGACTACTTACAATGGAAAAGTTGCACTTGAGTAGCAGATTCCCTGATACTGTATACACTTGTTTTTGTGTTCTTTACATGGAGAGATGCAGATATTGCAAACATAGCAATGAAGATGAAAGGGTGCTGCTGCATTCTGGTTCGAATCAGTTCTGCTCTTGCTGTTGCCATAGTAGAGGTTTTGCATTTCTGAGTGGAGCTGCCTATACTATTTGAATGGTCTGCAGTTTGTACAGAGGTCAGCAGTCTTGAGTTAAATCCACAGGTAGCATTTCTTTAATCACAAATGTGTGTGCTACATCTGATAGGTGTTTCCAATTTGTCATCCAACCAACAGACTTGCTACAGGGGCTCAAATCACAGAAACAGTCCTGGACTGACACACTTGTTTCACACCATAAGAACATAAGAAGAACATAAAGTTTACAAACGAGAGGAGGCCATTCAGCCCATCTTGCTTGTTTGGTTGTTAGTAGCTTATTGATCCCAGAATCTCATCAAGCAGCTTCTTGAAGGATCCCAGGGTGTCAGCTTCAACAACATTACTGGGGAGTTGGTTCCATACCCTCACAATTCTCTGTGTAAAAAAAGTGCCTCCTATTTTCTGTTCTGAATGCCCCTTTATCTAATCTCCATTTGTGACCCTTGGTCCTTGTTTCTTTTTTCAGGTCAAAAAAGTCCCCAGGGTCGACATTGTCTATACCTTTTAGGATTTTGAATGCTTTAATCAGATCACCGCGTAGTCTTTGTTCAAGACTGAATAGATTCAATTTTTTTAGCCTGTCTGCATACGACATGCCTTTTAAACCCGGGATAATTCTGGTTGCTCTTCTTTGCACTCTTTCTAGAGCAGCAATATCCTTTTTGTAACAAGGTGACCAGAACTGAACACAATATTCCAGGTGAGGTCTTACTAATGCATTGTAGAGTTTTAACATTACTTCCCTTGATTTGAATTCAACACTTATCACAATATATCCGAGCATCTTGTTGGCCTTTTTTTATAGCTTCCCCACATTGTCTAGATGAAGACATTTCTGAGTCAAGTGCTGCTGAGATGACAGCACAGTGCTTAGTGGTCAATAGTAACTCACATTCTTCTCACGTTTGCTTTCAGAATGGAAGCCAGCCATCAGTCTAGCAGCCATTGACTGTGCAGACAACAAGAACCGGATATCCTGCGCCCACTTTGAAGTCAACAGATATCCCACTTTGAAGGTACAGTGTTGGCATTTCTGTCAATCTGGGTTTTAATGCTGATAACTACTGTAAAACAGACCTATGGAAAGGCAAACATCATGGTCTCTACTCCCCTTTAAGGTGTAATTATAGAGACAACTGGTTCCTAAAGTGATTGTAGCAAACAAACTAGCACTTCCATTAGCTATATAGGTCTCAATGTGCAGTTTTGAAAGAAACACATGTTATAGCAAACAGGTATTTTCATTTGATCTGGTATTACTTTAGCTAAACATTCTTCAGTTTCTATGTATTTTTATGTTCCCTTTCAAGTAGGGAATATTAATCATTACAAAATAGGTGTTTCCCTTTGACACCCGAACTGAAAAACTGTATACCAAAGATTCTCGCTAGAGCAGAGTGGCGCTGCTGAAGCTCCGCCCCGCAGCCATAAACAGCAGCGCGACCTACCAGCATCACCATTTTCTTTTTTCAGCCGTGCTGATTACTCCTGAAACAGATGTGTATCTTTTTTCTCTATATACCTATGTTAGCGCTTTTTAGCTTGCTTCTAATTCTATATATATATATATATATATATATATATATATATATATATATATATATATATATATATATATATATACAGTACTGTGCAAAAGTTTTAGGCAGGTGTGAAAAATGCTGTAAAGTAAGAATGCTTTCAAAATAGACATGTTAATAGATTATATTTATCAATTAACTAAATACAAAGTGAGTGAACAGAAGAAAAATCTACATCAAATCCATATTTGGTGTGACCACCCTTTGCCTTCAAAACAGCATCAATTCTTCTAGGTACACTTGCACAAAGTCAGGATTTTGTAGGCATATAGTCAGGTGTATGATTAAGCAATTATACCAAACAGGTGCTAATGATCATCAATTCAATATGTAGGTTGAAACACAATCATTAACTGAAACAGAAACAGCTGTGTAGGAGGAATAAAACTGGGTGAGGAACAGCCAAACTCAGCTAACAAGGTGAGGTTGCTGAAGACAGTTTACTGTCAAAAGTCATACACCATGGTAAGACTGAGCACAGCAACAAGACACAAGGTAGTTATACTGCATCAGCAAGGTCTCTCCCAGGCAGAAATTTCAAGGCAGACAGGGATTTTCAGATGTGCTGTCCAAGCTCTTTTGAAGAAGCACAAAGAAACGGGCAACGTTGAGGACCGTGAGACGAGTGGTCGGCCAAGGAAACTTACTGCAGCAGATGAAAGACACATCATGCTTACTTCCCTTCGCGAATCGGAAGATGTCCAGCAGTGCCATCAGCTCAGAACTGGCAGAAAACAGTGGGACCCTGGTACACCCATCTACTGTCCGAGAAGTCTGGTCAGAAGTGGCCTTCATGGAAGACTTGCGGCCAAAAAGCCATACCTCCGACGTGGAAACAAGGCCAAGCGACTCAGCTATGCAAGAAAACACAGGAACTGGGGTGCAGAAAATGGCAGCAGGTGCTCTGGACTGATGAGTCAAAATTTGAAATATTTGGCTGTAGCAGAAGGCAGTTTGTTCACTAAGGGCTGGAGAGCGGTACACCTAATGAGTGTCTGCAGGCAACAGTGAAGCATGGTGGAGGTTCCTTGCAAGTTTGGGGCTGCATTTCTGCAAATGGAGTTGGGGATTTGGTCAGAATTAATGGTCTCCTCAATGCTGAGAAGTACAGGCAGATACTTATCCATCATGCAATACCATCAGGGAGGCATCTGATTGGCCCCAAATTTATTCTGCAGCATGACAACGACCCCAAACATACAGCGAAAGTCATTAAGAACTATCTTCAGCGTAAAGAAGAACAAGGAGTCCTGAAGTGATGGTATGGCCCCACAGAGCCCTGATCTCAACATCATCGAGTCTGTCTGGGATTACATGAAGAGAGAGAAGCAACTGAGGCTGCCTAAATCCACAGAAGAACTGTGGTTAGTTCTCCAAGATGTTTGGGCCAACCTACCTGCCGAGTTCCTTCAAAACTGTGTGCAAGTGTACCTAGAAGAATTGATGCTGTTTTGAAGGCAAGGGTGGTCACACCAAATATTGATTTGATGTAGATTTTTCTTCTGTTCACTCACTTTGCATTTTGTTAATTGATAAATATAATCTATTAACATGTCTATTTTTGAAAGCATTCTTACTTTACAGCATTTTTTTCACACCTGCCTAAAACTTTTGCACAGTACTGTATTTTTTTTTTTTTTTTTTACAGAATCACTGAAGTTAAATATTATTTTGAGCTGTTTTTCTGTTTAGTCTGTGCTGGTTATGTCCCTCCGCGGCCTTGTGTGCCGTGGAAGCTCAAGTGCTCGATTAGCCGTTCCTTCCTGAGATCCTAGTACATTAGACTGACTTGCTCCAGTTAGAGTATATATAAAAATTTAAAAAAAATTCTGTAAATATGATCGTGTATTTATTACATGTAAATAAATATAAGAATATTTTGTGGACCGTGTGGTTTCGCTTTCATTTCCACCGTTGTGTATATATGTTTTTTCTGTTTTTCATTCTTACAGAGGGTAAGTATTGAAAAATTCCAAGCAGCTATTGTAATCGTTCCTACCAGCAGCGCAATGCTGTTTTAGTCCTGCTTCTGCAGTACTTTTACAAAGGCTTTTTGAAGCAGGCTTTTTCTATTTTCGTGCGCGAATTTAGAATAGCCAGTGGTTGACTCGCAGGTGGGCACCCCTGTTAATTCACCACATACAGTAATATAGAATTCCATTGTGTGCTGGGCTGTGTTGAATTGGGAGGTTGATTTAAAAACGTGTGTGAAGTTTACGGCTCCGGGCCTACAGGATAGTATAAATTGGCAATCAGTGTCTTAGAACGCCAGCCGTCTAAGGGCCACACGTCCAAGGCCAGTCTGAGCTGTGGCAGTCCGAGCAAGGGCAGGTGGAGTGAGGATCTTTCCCATATCCCTCCCAATGGGTAAGAACATAAGATCATAAGAACATAAGAAAGTTTACAAACGAGAGGAGGCCATTCAGCCCATCTTTGGTTGTTAGTAGCTTATTGATCCCAGAATCTCATGAAGCAGCATCTTGAAGGATCTCAGGGTTTCAGCTTCAACAACATTACTGGGGAGTTGGTTCCAGACCCTCACAATTCTCTGTGTAAAAAAGTGCCTCCTATTTTCTGTTCTGAATGCCCCTTTATCTAATCTCCATTTGTGACCCCTGGTCCTTGTTTCTTTTTTCAGGTCAAAAAAGTCCCCTGGGTCGACACCCTGCATAAAAGATTAATTCCCAAACTGAACACAGTAGGGATTCAATGAAATGCATGCACATGGATTAGGGAGTGGTTAACATGTAGAAAACAGAAAGTACTGACTAAAAACCACAAAATGGAGCGACGTAACCAGTGGTGTACCACAGGGATCAATATTAGGTCCTTGTTTCTTTTTTCAGGTCAAAAAAGTCCCCTGGGTTGACATTGTATATTCCTTTTAGGATTTTGAATGCTTGAATCAGATCACCGCGTAGTTTTCTTTATTCAAGACTGAATAGATTCAATTCTTTTAGCCTATCTGCATAATACATGCCTTTTAAACCCGGGATAATTCTGCTTGCTCTTCTTTGCACTCTTTCTAGAGCAGCAATATCCTTTATGTAACAAGGTGACCAGAACTGAAAATATTCTAGGTGAGGTCTTACTAATGCATTGTAAAGTTTTAACATTACTTCCCTTGATTTAAATTCAACACTTCTCACAATATATCCGAGCATCTTGTTTGGCCTTTTTTATATCTTCCCCACATTGTCTAGGTGAAGACATTTCTGAGTCAACATAAACCCCTAGGTCTTTTTCATAGATCCCTTCAATTTCAGTATCTCCCATATGATATTTATAATGTACATTTTTATTGCCTGCGTGCAATACTTTACACTTTTCTCTATTAAATGTCATTTGCCATGTGTCTGCCCAGTTCTGAATGCTGTCTAGATCATTTTGAATGACCTTTGCTGCTGCAACAGTGTGTCACTCCTCCTATTTTTGTGTCGTCTGCAAATTTAACAAGTTTGCTTACTATACCAGAATCTAAGTCATTAATGTAGATTAGGAATAGCAGAGGACCTAATACTGATCCTTGTGGTACTCCCCTGGTTACCTCGCTCCATTTTGAGGTTTCTCCTCTAATCAGTACTTTCTGTTTTCTACATGTTAACCAGTCCCTAATCTATGTGCATGCATTTCCTTGAATCCCTACTGCGTTCAGTTTGAGAATTAATCTTTTATGCTTTGCAATTATCCATTGTCGATGTTGCATCCTCAAAAAAATCAAGCAGGTTAGTTAGACATGATCTCCCTTTCCTAAAACCATGCTGACTGTCTCCCAGGATATTGTTACCATATAGGTAATTTTCCATTTCGGATCTAATTATACTTTCCATAAGTTTACATATTTAATGTTGTTGAAGCTGACACCTTGGGATCCTTCAAGAAGCTGCTTGATGAGATTCTGGGATCAATAAGCTGCAAACAACCAAATGAGCAAGATGGGCTGAATGGCCTCCTCTCGTTTGTAAACTTTCTTATGTTCTTTCTTATGTTCTTCTTATGTTCTTATATAATAGAAGTCAGGCTTATTGGTCTGTAGTTACCTGGTTCGGTTTTGTCTCCCTTTTTGTCGATCGGTATTACATTTGCAATTTTCCAGTCTGTCACTACAACCCCTGTGTCAAGAGACTGTTGCATGATCTTGGTTAGCGGTTTGTAAATAACTTCTTTCATTTCTATGAGTACTATTGGGAGGATCTCATACGGCCCAGGGCATTTGTTTATTTTAAGAGATCCTAGTCCCTTTAACACTTCTGCCTCTGTTATGCTAAAATTATTTAAAACTGGATAGGAACAGGTCGACGTGTGGGGCATGTTGTCCGTGTCCTCCTTTGTAAAAACCTGTGAAAAGTAATCATTTAATATATTTGCTATTTATTCTTCATCTATGATTTTGCCATTTGTGTCTCTTAGACATTTAACCTCCTCTTTTAAATGTTCTCTTGCTGTTATAATATTGGAAAAACATTTTGGAATTGGTTTTAGCCCCCTTAGTAATATTGATTTCTATCTCTCTCTTGGCCTTTCTAACTTCCTTTTTGACTTGTGTTTGCAGTTCCAAGTACTCTTTCTGTGTACTTTGTTTTTGTTCCTGTGAGAGGGAGAGATTTGGACTGACCGTCAGATGCATGCGGGAGCCTGTAGGAGGTTCGTATTCTCCGTGTATTCCCACGCTGTCAGACAATGTTTTGTTGACAGGTTGTACCAAGAGCATGGCGCCGAGCAGGTGGAGTCTTTATACCTAAAGAAAAAGATTCTAGCAGCATCAGTCAGTTTCGCCCTATTTCCCTATTAAACGTAGAAGGCAAGATTTTCTTCAGCATTATTGCTCAGAGATTGTCAACTTACCTATTAAAGAACTGCTTCATTGACACTTCAATACAAAAAGCGGGCATTCCAGGTTTCCCAGGATGCTTAGAACACATTAATGTGATCTGGCAACAAATTCAATCAGCTAAAAAGGAGAGGAAGGAGCTCCATGTGACATTCCTGGATTTGGCTAATGCATATGGTTCAGTGCCACATGAACTTCTTTGGGCAGCATTTGATTTTTTCAGTGTACCAATGACAATAACAAATCTAGTGAAAGCCTACTTTGGAGATTTGCAATTTAGTTTTTCAACTTCAGAATTCAGCACTACATGGCAATGCCTAGAAGTTGGAATAATGGCAGGATGCACCATTTCTCCAGTGGCTTTTACCATGGCAATGGAAGTAATCATTAGGGCATCAAAATGGGTAGTGGGAGGAGAGCTTGGCTTCTGGAATACGACTACCACCAATTCGAGCATACATGGATGACATGACAACCATGACTACAACAGTAGCCTGCACTAATCGGTTATTGGGCAAATTAACCAATAACATTGAATGGGCACGAATGCAATTCAAGCCCACTAAATCAAGGAGCATCTCTATAATTAAAGGTAAAGCAGTAGATAAAACGTTCTTCATTAATGGTGAGGCAATACCAACAGTGTCTGAGAAGCCAGTGAAGAGCCTTGGGAGATGGTACGACGGGGATCTAAAGGACACAGTTCGTGTGGGAGAAGTTAGACAACAAGCTGTGGAAGGGTTGAAGAGCATAGACAGCAGCGCTTTACAAGGCAAACTAAAACTCTGGTTGCTGTGGCCACTGACTGTGTACGAGGTTTCTTTGACAACAGTAGAGAAGCTGGAAGCTTTAATCAGTTCACACATCAGGAAATGGCTGGGAGTTCTACGCTGCCTCAGCAGAGTGGGACTTTATGGTAAAGGAATACTGCAGCTACCTGTCTCCGCTCTAACCGAGGAGTTTAAGTGCGCCAAGGTCCGACTGGAAATGACATTAGTAGAGTCACGCGACAAATGCGTAAGGGAGGCAGCACCTGTGTTGAAAACTGGAAGAAAGTGGGTGGCAAAGAAAGCTGTGGAGGCTGCAAAGGCTGCCCTTCAAATTGGTGATATCATGGGGCAAGTTCAGCATGGAAGAGGGGGTCTTGGTCTCAGTTCAGCTCCTCCTACATGGCACAAGGCAGCCCCAGCGCAACGGAGGAAGCTTGTAGTCAACGAGGTGCAAAAGCAGGAGGAGAGGATGAGGTGTATAAAGGCCATTTCCCTGGGCAAGCAGGGAGAATGGATGAGATGGGAGAGTGTGGAACAACGCAAGATTGGCTGGCAAGACCTATGGTCAATGGAACAGAGCAGGATCAGTTTCCTTATAAGGTCAACATATGATGTTCTCCCATCACCACAGAACCTAAACCTCTGGGTAGGAGAGGATCCCTCATGTCCTTTGTGTTCATCACCTGCAACATTAAGGCACATTTTGACAGGATGTAAGGTGGCTCTTAGCCAAGGACGGTTTACTTGGCGCCATGACCAGGTGCTGCAATGTTTGACCTTAGCATTGGAAGACAAGCGTAACATGACCAATAAGTTGCCACCTGTTCCATCAAAACATTACACACAAAAGACAACATTCCTCCGCCCAGGAGAGCAACCACCAAGAAAAGGTGTTAAAACCAATCCTCGCCCAGGACAACTGGAAGCTGCTAGAGACTGGAAAATGCTGGCAGATGTTGGTCAACGGCTTATTTTTCCACCTGAGATTGCCACCACAAACCTTCGACCAGATATTGTCTTGTGGTCTGGATCAGCACGCCTTGTTCACCTGGTGGAGTTAACAGTGCCATGGGAGGATGCTGTAGATGAGGCGTATGAGAGGAAGAAACTGCGGTATGCTCAACTAGCCACTGAAGCGAACAGCGAGGATGGAGAGTCTGGGTTTACCCAGTGGAAGTGGGATGTCGAGGATTTGTGGCACACTCTACAACCCGGTTTCTCAGAGATGTTGGATTCAATGGCCAAGAGTTACGCCGCACAGTGAAGAACTTATCTGAAGCAGCAGAGAGGAGCAGCAACTGGCTGTGGTTGAGACGGAAAGATTCTGGCTGGGGATCTCAAGCACAATAGAAAGAAAGAAAGGCTGATGTACAGGTAAGTAAGCTGGGCTGAGTTGAGTGGGGGCGGAGGGGGTGATGCTGGGACGCCAGAATCACCGCCGAGCCCTCTTGAGGTGTCGTGGGCTAGTCGACGAAACACCGAGGATGGAAGGTGCCCACTTGAAGACCCCAGAGATGTACCCTACTTAGCTCAATCCAGACGGTTGTCATGCTGATGCGCTGGGGAGACCGCACTATGGTTGATCCCTGGAGCCAGCATCGCAGTCGTTGTGTGTGCTGATGCGCTAGGGAGGCAAAATAAGCTGATCCCTGGAGCCAGCATTACACTTCAGCCATCAACACCAGACAGAAGGATATCTACATCATCATATGGAAGGAAGCGCAAATGGATGGAGACACATATGGATCACATTAGTTTACTGTGAAGCTACGTCTTTGTTGGTGCTTATCTTGGCGAGAGCCAAGTTCAAATCAGCATGAAGTTTTAACATCTACTCTCATGTAATGGAAATCATCTGTGAGGAAATCGGCTGGCGTTCTGTCATTGGCTGGGGGGTGGGACTACACGGGGTGAATGAGTAAATAAAAAGGAGCTGTTTTGTATCTCTGGCTCATACAGGAAACATAGTGGAGCGTGACTTCACGGACGAATCCTGAAAAGTCAGAAGCTCTGGAGCAGCGACTCGTGGCAATTCAGCGCGAGGCTTACAGACTGGGGTGCAAGCAAGCCACACAGGTTATTTACTGTGACACTGTTTTTAGTTAGCGAGTTTAGCGGGACTGAGCCGTCCCAAAGTGTATGAGAGGGTGCAGAACAGTGCTGTTCCTCGGGGCTCCCACCACTAGAGGGAGCAATGAGCCGCGGGAAAAATCTGCAAACTTTATTTTGTAGTTTTTCCTTAAAGTACTTTGTTTTCCTTTTTTCTTTTGCCTTTTCACTTATTGTTACTTTGGATTACACATCTGCGTATGCTGTATGAAGACGGGGCACAATACCATTGTTGGTAGAGTGCCCCGAACTAACAAGGAAACACCTGCCAACTAAGCTCCCCCTAATAAATCTGGGCACCTGTGCCGACGTTTCATAGTTGAACTTGATGTCTGTCTCGTGTCTTCCCACACCCTACCACAGTTCCCTTTTAAACGCTCTGTAAAGTGCCTTATTTCACTGAATATTTTTTTGATTGATCTATTAAACCATTTTGGCCATTTTGTTTTAGATTTAGATTTGTCTGCCTTTGGGATGTAATTGTTTTGCGCCTATAGTACTACATTTTTAAAAAACAACCATCCTTTTTCTGTGGTTCCTAGAGGCCTCATTCCTAGAGGCCTCATTCCTAGAGGCCTCAGTACTAGAAGGCCTCATTCCTACTTTGACACCCAACGTCTGGGTACCCTGGACAAAGCGGGTCCACTCATTCTGGTAAGTACCTGCTGCACATACTGTTACTAGCTCCTTCTCCCCTTACACTGCCTGCTAGAAACTTGAAAATCTCCCTTTTTAATTGTCGCTCTTTGACTAACAAATCTCTGCTTCTCAACGAACTTATAACCAATACCAATCTTTATCTTCTCTGTCTAGCTGAAACCTGGCACTCCGTAAACGACATGCACGAGCTGCATCTAGTCACCCCAAAGGGCTATTCCCTCTTTGACAAACCTTACCTCAGTGGCCGAGGCGGGGGCACTGCTGTTATTGTGAATTCTGTGCTCGCTTCCTCAGTTCTTTCTTTGCTGCCTTTTCTTGATATGAGCATCTCGCCATCAAGCTCCCCTCTCCCATGTTCCTCATACTTGCTGTTATCTACCGTCCACCGAAGAGCAACTCTGCTTTTATTGCCAAGTTTTCAGAATTCCTCTCCCTCGTCTGCACTTCTACTGACAAAATCCTACTCCTAGGTGACTTCAACATTCATGTTGACTTGCCTTCCTCTCCCCTAGTGACCGACTTCAACACGCTTCTGGATTGTCTTGGACTCTCTCAATCTATCAACATCCCCACTCACACCCGAGGACACACCCTGGATCTGCTCATCACCAGGGGCCTTGATATCTCCAATCTCTGTCTCAGATATCTCTCTCTGACCATTTCTTAATCACTGCTAATATTAATCTCCCTGCACCTCCTCCGCTACTAATACTGTTATCAAGAATCTGCTGAATCCTCTGAAACTCTCGGAATGTGTCTATGCATCCCCTCTAACTGGTACTCTCCCGTCCTCAGTTGATGATGCGGTGACCCTCTACAACGCCACTCTTACTCATCGACACTGTTGCCCCACTTACAACCAGAACCGTCAAGAAAGATCGAAACTGCCCATGGTACACACTCAATCTTCGAGTGCTTAAGTCTTCCTGCCGCAAGCAAGTGGAGGTCGTCTGGACTGACAGTTCACAGAGAGGTCTGGACCGCCCATCTCGAGCTACAGGCGTGCGCGCGCCGCGGCCAGGGTGAAGTACTTCTCTGAAATCATAACTATGGAACACGGTAAACCCAGTGTTCTCTTTATTATTTGTTTATTTAGCAGACGCCTTTATCCAAGGCGACAGAGACTATGGTGTGTGAACTATGCAAGGAGGTTAAGTGACTTGCTCAGGGTCACACAATGAGTCAGTGGCTGAGGTGGGATTTGAACCAGGGACCTCCTGGTCTCAAGCCTTTTTCTTTAACCACTGGACCACACAGCCTCCTCTCTTTAAGACCATTGACCAAATCCTACATCCAGCAACCGACAGATCCAGTCTCCCATTCATCCTCCTCTCTTACCTGTCATGATTTCTCTTCTTTTGGAACAAAATTGACAACATCTATTCTGCGCTCTCCCACCACAAACCCAGTCTACTACTTGACCACCTTGATGCTCCTCCGGTTGCCCCTCCTGCCCCCTCCTCCTTCTCTCCTCTCTCCATTACTGATGTCTCTGGTTTACTGTTGAAATCAACTACTGCATGTGCCCACTGGATCCCTGGCCGACTAACCTTATCCGTCTGTGGTTTTGATCTTGCTCCTTCCATTATGCACTCTCAACCTGTCCCTGGCTCGGTTCCTGCTGCCCTTAAGCTTGCCCGAGTTACGCCGGTACTCAAAAAACCCTCCTCAACCCGGCTGACTTAATTAATTTCCGTCCCATCTCCAATATCCCTTTTCTCTCTAAAACTCTCGAAAGGGCTGTAGCCAGTCAGCTGATGAAACATCTCACAGATAACAATCTCATTACTGAAACTGCTCTGCTCCAGATTGTGAATGATCTCCTGCTTAATGTTGATGCTGGTGCTCCCTCTGTGCTTGTCCTAATTGACCTTAACAGCTGCTTTTGACACCATAGATCATGGCAGTATGCTGGGATCTCTGGAATCTGTCTCTCCTGGGTGTCCTATCCAGACGCATGCAGTCTGTTTTCTATGCTGGATGCAGTAGTGTCGCAAACCCAGTCACTTGTGGATCTGTTCTTGGGCCCCTTCTCTTCAACATCTACATGCTTCCCTAGGGTCACCTCATCCGACAACACAGCCTCATGTTTCACTCCTATACTGACGACACCCAGCTCTATTTAAAACTCGACCCTGGAAGCCCTTCTGCCATGGTCCAGCTCTGCCAATTTTCTTCAGCTGAACGCAAGCAAATTTGATGGCCTTCTAGTAGGATCTAAAACTCAACTTAAGAATCTCAATATAGCTTCCCTGAACCTCGGAAACTGTCTGCTGCTGCCTTCCCCCGCAGTACAAAGCCTTGGTGTACTTCTTGACGCACAGAGAATTGTGAAGGTCTGGAACCAACTCCCCAGTTATGTTGTTGAAGCTGACACCCTGGGATCCTTCAAGAAGCTGCTTGATGAGATTCTGGGATCAATAAACTAATAACAAACAAACGAGCAAGATGGGCTGAATGGCCTCCTCGTTTGTAAACTTTCTTATGCTCTTAACCTCTCCTTTTGATGCCCACATCTCCTCCGTGGTCAAATCTTCCTTCTACCATCTTCGGAACATCTCCAAAGTCCGTCCCTACCTTTCCCTCCTGGATGCGGAGATACTTTGTCATGCATTTGTCTTCTCTCGACTCGACTACTGCAACTCTCTATATGGTGGTCTCCCGGCACGCACCATAAACCGACTGCAGGTAGTTCAGAATACCGCTGTCAGGATCCTTAACAAATGTAAAAAACGTGATCACATCACCCCGTCTTGCCCAGCTGCACTGGCTACCTGTAAAGTTCAGGATTACTCTCCTGTTCACCTACAATGTCCTTCATCACACGTGTCCTGAGTACCTCCTCAACTTGCTGACCTGCTATGTCCCTGCCCGCAAGCTGAGGTCCTCCGACTCTGCTTGTTATCCCCAAGCAAAAGTGCACCACACTTGGAGAACGCTCGTTTAGCTTCATAGCTCTTTGGAACTCTCTCCCAGCTTCGGTGCGTGATGCTCCCATCGTCGCTCGCTTTAAATCAGCTCTCAAGACCCACCTGTTCTCTCTTGCTTCCCATGCTCTTTAAGCCTGATATCTGCTATTAGCTGCTGTGTTGCTGCTACTATTTCATGTGTTGTGCTACTATCATGTATTATGCACTTTTTTATCTGTATAGCATGTATTATGCATTTCTCTGTATTTAAAGTATTATGGATTTTCTTGTTACTGCATCTTGTAAAGCGCTTTATGATGGTGGTCCACTATGAAAGGTGCTATATAAAATGAAAAAAATGATTGATTGATTGAATAACTGCAACTCGTCGCCCCCGATCCTTAGGGACCGAGGTTACTGTTTCGGTGCAGTCTACTGCTGGTCTTGTGTTCACATTGACTACGCAGTTTAGCCAGTGGCTGACTTGCCGAGTGCACTGCGTCGGTACCTAGCGCTGGTATGGAGTGCGCCTGTGTCATTGCAGCTGTACTATCAGCCTGCATTGATAGCTGCGGGTACCCATATTAAAATAGGTTAAACAGTACCATCCCTGGTCCAGTACCAGCTGTAACATACTGGTTACAAATACTGTATACCGCGCCAGCCCTGTTAAAGTAAATACTGCATACAGGATCTGCAGCTCTCACCTGTTTTACACAGTGGTGTTGCTGCTTGAACAGACACGGTCAGCCTCGGCTGGGTCATGGTCTAGAATGGCAAGGGGGGCGTAGTGGAGGTGTGTGGCGGAGTGTCCCGCCCCTATGTATTTATTTATTATTATTTGTATTTGTTTGCGGCGCGGATAAAAGCGCCGCGTCTTTTGTTATTATTTATAATTTAAAAACCCTGTGAGGATGCGTGACTGATCAGCTACTGATTATTTAACTAGCTGACAGTCACGCATCCTTACCAAACGCGTGCACAGACTGTGGCCAGAGTATAAGAACCTGCAGCTGTCCGTGCTGAAGGTTGGAGTGTAGAATCTAGAGAGGAGAGTACGGGAGAGCGGAGAGAGAGCGAGGAGAATATAAAAAGAACAATTGCTATATTTAAAAATATACTTGTTCCTGTTTGTTTGGCCATCACGCCTTTTTGTTTTGTGTTTTGTTATTGTTTAAATCTTTTGTTTTTGGTTTATTTAATAAATCCAGCTGATTGCTGTAGCATTCAGCTTCACCCACCCATCCATTGTTTTGATTCAGTTACTTCCTGGTCCGTGACGTCACCACACCTCACCACTGCAAGCCATCCTGTCACATATGGTGTCCTGCGTGGGACAAACAACGCCTCCAGGAGCCGGACCAGGACAGAAAAGTGTGTTTTTTTTTTTGTTTGTTCGTTTTTTTTTTCAAATAAATAATGGGAAAAAGTAGCCAGAGGAGAAAGCAGCAGCAACAACAACAGTAGCAGGAGGCGCAGCAACAGCAGCGCGGAGCTGGTCGCAAGTCCTGTGGGGTCTTTACCATGCTGGACGTCTGCCTCACCTGCCTGAAGGGTGAGGAGTGGTGCTTTGCGGTTGGTGAGGTCGGCCACATGGCACCCGACCAACCCCCTCCATGGCAGGAGAGGAAGGAGACTGAGCGTCCAGCAAGGGTGAGAGAGGACCCGCATCCTCCGAGGCGGAAGAATCCTGTCTCCTCTGAGGGGATCTGGGACTGGCTGGCGGAACCTGAGAGGAATATCGTGGACGCCCTCCCTGCTGTGATCAACCTCCTGTGGGTGAGAGATGGGGAGCGCTGGGAGGCCTGGGAACAGAAACACCACCCAGCATCCCTCCCAGACATCGCAGCCATGGTCCTCAACTACCTGGCTGCAGATATGGGAGGGGCCCCGCTGCTGTTTCCAGCGCCAGAAGGAGAGGAGCCATCGCCGCCATCTCCAGCGCCAGAGGGAGAGGAGCCGTTGCTGCCGTCTCCAGCGCCAGAGGGAGAGGAGCCGTTGCCGCCGTCTCCAGCGCCAGAGGGAGAGGAGCCGTTGCTGCCGTCTCCAGCGCCAGAGAGAGAGGAACCGTTGCTGCCGTCTCCAGCGCCAGAGGGAGAGGAGCCGTTGCTGCCGTCTCCAGCGCCAGAGGGAGAGGATCCGTTGCTGCCGTCGCCGGCGACAGAGGGAGAGGAGCCATTGCTGCCGTCTCCAGCGCCAGAGGGAGAGGAGCCGTTGCTGACATCTCCAACGCCAGAGGGTGAGGAGCCCTCGCCACTGTCTCCAGCACTAGGAGCAGAGCAGCAGGAGCTGCCTCTGTCTCCACCACCGCCAGGAGCAGAGCAGCAAGCTGTCTCTGTCTCCACCCCCGCCAGGAGCAGAGCAGCAGGAGCTGCCTCTGTCTCCACCACCGCCAGGAGCAGAGCAGCAGGAGCTGCCTCTGTCTCCACCACCGCTAGGAACAGAGCAGCAGGAGCTGCCTCTGTCTCCACCACCACCAGGAGCAGAGAAGCACATAGCTGCCTCTGTCTCCACCACCGCTAGGGGCAGAGCAGCAGGAGCTGCCTCTGCCTCCGCCACCTCCACCAGTAGAGGGTGAATACCTGCCTGTTCCGCCTCAGCCGCCGTGGGAGGACTGCTTGCCCCTCCCACCTCCACCAGCAGAGGGTGAATACCTGCTGGTTCCGCCTCAACCGCCGTGGGAGGACTGCTTGCCCCTCCCACCTCCACCAGCAGAGGGTGAACACCTGCTGGTTCCGCCTCAACCGCCGTGGGAGGACTGCTTGCCGCGCCCAGCTCCACCAGCAGAGTGTGAATGCCTGCTGGTTCCGCCTCAGCCGCCGTGGGAGGACTGCTTGCCCCTCCCACCTCCACCAGCAGAGGGTGAATACCTGCTGGTTCCATCTCCACCTCCACCAGCGGAGGGTGAATACCTGCTTCCACATCCACCGTCATGGGAAGGATTGCTCCTGCCCTGCCTCGCTCCGCCCAAGGATGCCTGCCTCGCACCGCCCAAGGATGCCTGCCTCGCATCGCCTGGGGCGGCCTGTTGCTCCATGACGCCTGGGGCTGCCTGTTGCTCCGCATCGCCTGGAGAGCCACCAGTTACAGGGTACGAGGGAGAAGTGGAGCTCCCGCTGCCGCCTCCATGGCCAGGGGCTCCCCTCCCGAGTTCGCCTCTCGAGGGTCTGCTGCTGCTGCCGTCGCCTCCCGAGGGTCCGCTGCTGCCGTCACCTCCCGAGGGTCCTGTTTTGCCTGGGGTCGCTACCAGTCCTGCCATGCGGCAGGAAATACCGTGGCTGGAACCCCATGAATGGGAGCTACCGGCCACGAAGAAGGGGGGGGGAGGTCAGGAGACCAGCTTCCCCAGCCACACTTTCGCGGCAGGAAATACTGTGGCTGGAGCCCCATGAAGGGCAGCTGCCAGCCATGAAGAAGGGGGGTCAGGAGACCAGCTCCCCGCAGCAATTTTGCTGCAGGAGAAAGGGTGGCGGAGCCCACGGAGGGAGCTGCCAGCCATGAATTTCTTTGGCCAGAGGAGCCGGCCTGTGCGATTTCTTGGGCCATCGGAACGCTACGGCTGTTTGGGTGGGAGGAGGACATCCCACCGTGGCCGCCACCTTTGGCCCGTTGCTGCCCTGTTCCTGGGCGGGACTACTAGCGGGACTTTGAGGACTAAGGGGAGGTGGCGAAAAGGCCATGTGTGCTGCGCACAGGGGGGCATGTGTGGCGGAGTGTCCCGCCCTATGTATTTATTTATTATTATTTGTATTTGTTTGCGGCGCGGATAAAAGCGCCCGGCGTCTTTGTTATTTATAATTTAAAAACCCTGTGAGGATGCGTGACTGATCAGCTACTGACTATTTAACTAGCTGACAGTCACGCATCCCTACCAAACGATGCACAGACTGTGGCCGAGGGGTAATAAGATAATTAACAGCTAGTTAACCCCTCGGCCAGAGTATAAGAACCTGCAGCTGTCCGTGCTGAAGATTGGAGTGTAGAGTCTAGAGAGGAGAGTACGGAGAGCGGAGAGAGAGCGAGGAGAATATAAAAGAACAATTGCTATATTTAAAAATATACTTGTTCCTGTTTGTTTGGCCATCGCGCCTTTTTGTTTTGTGTTTTGTTATTGTTTAAATCTTTTGTTTTTGGTTTGTTTATTTAATAAATCCAGCTGAGTGCCGTAGCATTCAGCTTCACCCGCCCATCCATTGTTTTGATTCAGTTACTTCCTGGTCCGTGACGTCACCACACCTCACCACTGCAAGCCATCCTGTCACAAGGTGTAAACCCCATTGCGCACTTTTGTTCTTACAGTACTGTCTTTAACCAAGCAGGCCTTGTTGACAGTCCACTTGCTGTTTTAACAAGCTGAGGCAGCAATGGTACATTTCTTCTGTACATTGCTTGCTATTTGCAGGGATCCTGGATTTATCCCTGTGATACATGTAAGGCCAGCCTGCCTATCCCCAGCCTGTCTAGCAACAATCAGGCCTTATTGACAGTCCAGTTACTGTCTAGCACACTGAGGCACCAACTTACATGCTACTATACATTGCTTGCTATTGCATTCTACCTGGATTTTTATCCCAGTGACACTTGCAAAGCCAGCCTGCCTGTCTCTTTCCAAGCAAACCGCTTTCTGCGCTTGTCCAAGGCGCACTGCGTCGCTAGGAGTTATAGTTCGCGTCTGAGGACATGAAGCCAGATAGCGCATCCCCTGCGGTTAAGCTTTCCCTGTACATCAGTGCTTATGCCGTTGATGAAAAGGGTCACTGCGGTCTTGGAGGGTCTGCCCTGTTGCATTACTGTACAGTGGCATTACTGCTTGGGCAGACGCCCCCTTGTGGGCAACAATAGTGCTGTACGCACAAAACCGTCTCCGGCAGTCCCGGTTCTGACCTGTTACAGGGTTTTATAATCCCCAATCTGGGATGCCTGTCTAGCTTACCTATCTAGTACCAAGCAGGCCTTGTGACTGTTTTGCCCAATTACTGTTTTTAGTAAGCTGAGGCAGCAGCTGTACATTCTTACTGTACATTGCTTGATATTTGCATAATCCTGGGTTTTATCCCTGTGACACATACAAGGCCAGTCTGTGGACAAGCAGATGCTCCACCTGCCTGAGGCAACAGCACCCAAGGAAGCACTGGTAAACCGCTTCTGCGAGTTTGTGTGCATTCTCCAAGCGTATGTTGGAGAAACGTCCTGCAGCTCTACTGAGCGCTCTGCTTCTCTCCCCTGTACAGCGCTTTTCCCCATCACCCTCTCAGAGAGAGGTGGCTCATCCTCATAACATGGCCTTGTGCCAAGTGAGACCCACGCACCTGGGAATAGATAAGCTCTGGGCAGCAGTTTTCCCCACAGGCACGTGCGCCTTATGGTGACAAAGTTGATCCGTTACTTTTGGTTCCGGCCCGCTACCGACCGGTGTTCCCTGCCCAGTATGGTACCAAGCAGGCCTTATTGACAGTCCTGTTACCATCTTTAGCATCTGAGTTAGCAACTGTACATTCTTCTGTACTTTGCTTGCTATTGTATATGCCTGGGCTTTATCCCTGTGCCAGCAGCTTCAGGGACCAGCACAGCCAACTGCGCCTGCAGCCAGACCGCCTCCCGGTGCAGAGACAAGAGCCTCAAGCCAAGCCACAGGGTGATCAGCAACCCTAGGGGTTTGCTACCACAGGTCCAGGGCCCCTTCTCAGGGAGCCATCTGGAGTACTGGCTTCAGTGCACCACAGACATCTTCACGGTCACGGACCCACAGGACACCACTGTGGTGTCTGAGGAGGTAGTAGCTCTGCTGCAAAATGGGCTATTCATATTGTACGCCCACTCTAATAGGAGGATGGGTTCTACTCCCTGCTGAAGTGGGATGTGTTCAGTTCTGGTCACCTCGTTACAAAAAGGATATTGATGCTCTAGAAAGAGTGCAAAGAAGAGCAACCAGAATTATTCCGGGTTTAAAAGGCATGTCGTATGCAGACAGGCTAAAAGAATTGAATCTATTCAGTCTTGAACAAAGAAGACTACGCAGCGATCTGATTCAAACATTCAAAATCCTAAAAGGTACAGACAATGTCAACCCAGGGGACTTTTTTGACCTGAAAAAAGAAACAAGGACCAGGGGTCACAAATGGAGATTAGACAAAGGGGCATTCAGAACAGAAGATAGGAGGCACTTTTTTACACAGAGAATTGTGAGGGTCTGGAACCAACTCCTCAGTAATGTTGTTGAAGCTGACACCCTGGGATCCTTCAAGAAGCTGCTTGATGAGATTTTGGGATCAATAAGCTACTAATAACCAAATGAGCAAGATGCGCTGAATGGCCTCCTCTCGTTTCTAAACTTTCTTATGTTCTTCTTATGTTCTTAAGTTTGCTTACTATACCAGAATCTAAATCATTAATGTAGATTAGGAAAGCAGAGGACCTAATACTGATCCCTGTGGTACACCACTGGTTACCTCGCTCCATTTTGAGGTTTCTCCTCTAATCAGTACTTTCTGTTTTCTACATGTTAACCACGCCCTAATCCATGTGCATGCATTTCCTTGAATCCCTACTGCGTTCAGTTTGAGAATTAATCTATTATGCAGGACTTTGTCAAAAGCTTTCTGGAAATCCAAATAAACCATGTCGTATGCTTTGCAATTATCCATTGTCGATGTTGCATCCTCAAAAAAGTCAAGCAGGTTGGTTAGACACGATCTCCCTTTCCTAAAACCATGCTGACTGTCTCCCAGGATATTGTTACCATATAGGTAATTTTCCATTTTTGATCTTATTATAGTTTCCATACGTTTACATATAATAAGTCAGACTTATTGGTCTGTAGTTACCTGGTTCGGTTTTGTCTCCCTTTTTGTGGATCGGTATTATGTTTGCAATTTTCCAGTCTGTCGGTACAACCCCTGTGTCAAGAGACTGTTGCATGATCTTGGTTAGCGGTTTGTAAATAACTTCTTTCATTTCTTTGAGTACTATTGGGAGGATCTCATCTGGCCCAGGGGATTTGTTTATTTTAAGAGCTCCTTGTTCCTTTAACACTTCTGCCTCTGTTATGCTAAAGTTATTTAAAATTGGATATGAACAGGTCGACATGTGGGGCATGTTGTCCGTGTCCTCCTTTGTAAAAGTAATCATTTAATATATTTGCTATTTTTTTTTCTGCGTCTATGATTTTGCCATTTGTGTCTCTTAGACATTTAACCCCCTCTTTGAATGTTCTCTTGCTGTTATAATATTGGAAAAACATTTTGGAATTGGTTTTAGACCCCTTAGCAATATTGATTTCTATCTCTCTCTTGGCCTTTCTAACTTCCTTTTTGACTTGTGTTTGTAGTTCCAGGTACTCTTTCTGTGTACTTTTGTTTTTTGGTCCCTTTTAAACGTGCTGAAAAGTGCCTTTTTTCACTGAATATTTTTTTTAATTGATCTGTTAAACCATTTTGGCCATTTTGTTTTAGATTTAGATTTGTCTACTTTTGGGATGTAATTGTTTTGCGCCTCTAGTACGACATTTTTAAAAAACAGCCATCCTTTTTCTGTGGATGTTTTCTCTATTTTACTCCAATCTACTTCTGTTAGTCTCTGTTTCATACCTTCATAGTTTGCTTTTCTAAAATTGTAAACCTTAACTTTAGTCATTACTTTTGGGGTAGGAAATCATTTCGTTGGTGATCCAATGTAATGATTTCCTACACTGGGACTGTATTTGTTTGTCATGTATGTTGAGTGGTGTATCATCCATAACTTTTAAGCTTTCAATTGTGCTCAATTTAGAAATACTAAAATAAACTTAAATTAACTTTTAGTCTTTTTCAATGTCTTTCGAAAATACTATTATATCATCACATAGCAGGTAAAAGCCATGGTTAATCCAGCTTCCCCCGATTGTATTAATTTATAATAATGTGAAGTTGTATTATACTAGTGACAATCCTGCAGTCTCAGGGAGTTCCGTTAGTATCTTGTAATGTCCACAGCATTGCGGTTATCCCTTAAATAAAAAGAACAGTATCTGAGTCATTTCAATAAGTGCTGTACCGCTCAAAATGAACTACTTAGGATGAACTAAGAAGATGAAATTTGAATGAGTTTGATTTTCTGTTTTTCTTCTCCTCTCTTCCAGTTCTTCCAGGCTTACTCAGAGAGCGGGTCTAAAGGAGAGGTGCTTCAAGGTAAAACCCCTGTTCAGAAATTCAGTCTCTTCAGACTAGGGAGTTTATAAAATACTGAATAGTTTAGCTAAAGGTTACTGTGTCAAACTTAATAGTCATTTCCATTCCAAATGCATGCAAGACACAAGTGCAGTAGTAACCCAAATATCCATTTACTGCCAATGCACACAGGGTATTTGGTGCCCAGTTTTGCCCATAACTCAGACCCCTTACTTCCTTGCTCACTAAATGTTGTTATATTAAACAATTTTAAGTTTAAAAGGCAGATTTATAAATTGCATGTGTTTTATAAAATGCAGATTTTCTAAGTGTAGTGCAACCTCTGACTTAGGTTTTAAGGCAGGAATCCTATGAAACCAGTTTAACCCTTTGCAGTCCATTTATTAATTGCGCGTCAGGGCCAATTTATTTTCACACGCGCAGTTAATTTTAGACGCGCTGTTTAAATATTTTTTCCAGTCAAACAAGTTTAAAAGGCCCTGCATATTAACAAAGCACTCACTAGGCATCTCCAGCCCTGCCCCACCCTTTCGTTCGCTATTTCTTTCACATATGCTAAGAAATAAATAATAATAATAGTCGTACATACCGATCAATCATCTCCTGATCACTCGTTTTATCACCAAACTGCTCAATAATGCAATCCAAGTCATTATTTTATTAGTATAACATCTCAAAAAAGCTCTGCAAATGTCCGTGATAGTCTTTGTGCACTGATACAGTAACAACCAGCTTGTTTCCTTATGACCGCCCCTATGTGATGCCAGGGGCAAGTATGACTATTCATGAGATACACCTTTTTTTTTTTTTTTTTAAATCGGCTTGTCTCGGCTCCTGTCGCTTCCACTCAGCCATTGAATGGTTTTCTCAGCTTTTTCCGGAGAAAAAACAACTAGAAACATGTTTTTTTGATGATGTCGGACAGGGTCCGACAATGGACCGGATAGGAATAATTGCAATGTCGGACCAGGTCCGACAATGGACCGCAAAGGGTTAATGAAACTGAAATAGCTTCTTTGTAAATCACATGTCCCCAATAACTCTTGTACATCCCAGTAGACCATGTAGTGTCATGTACTGTAGTGATGGAGCATTGTGATGGTTACTAGGCACTGTGAGTGTTCTAACCCCTCCCTACCTCCCGTCTGCAGACACGTCCAGCAGTGCTCCAAAGCTGCGTCAACTAATCATTGACCTGCTGGAGAGCCATGTGGAGGCGTGGCCCCCAGCGTGCCCACCCCTCGAGCCGGCCAGGTGAGACACACTGTCTAGACTAGAGAGAGAGAGCTGAGGAGTTTAGTTACACAACATTCCCTAAGTCACTCTCATTTCAGAGTCGACTCCAATCCTGAACCCTGTTAAATACACAACAAGGTGCAGAGGCTTTGCTACTTAGGTGTGATTTCTGTCCAGGTTCACTTTTAAAAACATGTAGCTCTAACAGATGTCATAATGTTTCAATGAACAACTAAAAATATAAGTTCAACCTCTAAGTTTATAATAGTGTGTGGCAAAGTGCCCCCCCGTGTGTATTTTGTGTTACGTATTGTGTGTAAATGTTGGTGTATAGGCATTGGTACACGGGATATAAGCGGGTCTGTGTTTCACATGTGTTTAAATTGTAGATTTGTATTTAGGCACGGGGAATTGCACTTTAATTAATTCACGTGCAGTTGTACCGAGATTCCAATTGAATGATTGACTAGCAATCGAGTCTCGGTACAACTGCATAAAAGCTGTATGTTTTCACTCACTTTCGGGGTTGGGTGTTCGGTGAGTGGAGAACGGGTGAGAGAGAGAGAGAGAGAGAGATAGGAAATATATAGAACAATTGCTATCAGCGTGCTGGTAGGACCAGCACGGTACTTGTTTTATTATTTACTCACCGTGTTTGTGTGTCTGTCCGTCCACCGTTTGTTTAGTGTTAGTCCGTTTTTGTTTATCTATTTATTTTGGCGTAAGTGCCGTGTCCTGTTTTTGTGTGTTTGTTGTTACAACCGTTTATTTTTCTGTTCTGTTTGATTATTAAGCGCTGAGCGATCACAGCTCAGCTTCTAAAACCCCAAGTCTCTGTCTGTTCTGTGTTCCTGCTTCTGCCGTGGCGTCACCGCTCAGCCGTCTTTGTCACACGTGGTGTCAGAACCGGGAAAACAGCGCCTCCAGGACTCAGGCCAGAGCAGGAACCGCAATTTGTTTAAAAAAAAAAAAAAACCAACAACAACAACAAGAAAATGGAAGGCTGGAACTGGAGAGATGGCTGCCAGGATCTGGAGGTCCTCCTCGGTGGTCTAGAGGACCAAGGCTGGTGCCTTGCCTGTGGGGAGTTCGGGCACCCAGTGGTGCACTGCCCCTACCAAGAGGGAGAGGAGGAACTGGCCCAGGAGAGGAAGGTGAGGAGGAGGCAGAGAAGGGGAAAGGGGAAGAGGAAGGCGGAGTGTCCACCGCCCAAGTCTCCACCAGCAGAGGAAGAATGCCTGCTGGTTTTGCCTCCACAGCCTGAGTGGGAGGAGCCCGAGCGTCCCTACGCCTGAGTGGGAGGAGCCCGAACGTCCCTACGCCTGAGTGGGAGGAGCCCGAGCGTCCCTACGCCTGAGTGGGAGGAGCCCGAGCGTCCCACGCCTGAGTGGGAGGAGCCCGAGCGTCCCACGCCTGAATGGGAGGAGTCGGTGCGTCCACAGCCCAAGAGGGAGGAGTCGGTGCGTCCACAGCCCAAGAGGGAGGAGTCGGTGCGTCCACAGCCCAAGAGGGAGGAGTCGGTGCGTCCACGGCCCAAAGGGGAAGGTAGGCGTCCACCGCCCCAGTCTCCACTAGCAGAGGGTGAATTCCTGCTGGTTCCACCTCCATTGCCATGGGAGGACCGCTTGCAGCTCCCACCTCCACCAGCAGAGGGTGAATTCCTGCTGGTCCCGTCTCCGCCACTTCCACCGCCAGGAGCAGAGCAGCAGGAGCTGCCTCTGCCTCCTCCACCAGCAGAGGGTGAATGCCTGCTGGGTCCCTGTCCACCAGCAGAGGGTGAATGCCTGCTGGGTCCCTGTCCCCAGCAGAGGGTGAATGCCTGCTGGGTCCCTGTCCACCAGCAGAGGGTGAATGCCTGCTGGGTCCCTGTCCACCAGCAGAGAGTGAATGCCTGCTGGGTCCCTGTCCACCAGCAGAGGGTGAATGCCTGCTGGTCTCCCCTTCCAGGCGGAGCCGCACCAGTCCCCTGCAAGAGGGGAGGGCCGCACCAGTCCCCTGAAACAAGGGTAGACTACACGCTGCTCCCACCTCCGCCGCCAGGAGACTACACGCCGCTCCCACCTCCACCGGCAGGAGCAGAGCAGCAGGAGCTGCCTCTGCCTCCGCCACCTCCACCAGCAGGAGCAGAGCAGCAGGAGCTGCCTCTGCCTCCGCCACCTTCACTGGCAGGAGCAGAGCAGCAGGAGCTGCCTCTGCCTCCGCCACCTTCACTGGCAGGAGCAGAGCAGCAGGAGCTGCCTCTGCCTCCGCCACCTTCACTGGCAGGAGCAGAGCAGCAGGAGCTGCCTCTGCCTCCGCCACCTCCATCGGCAGGAGCAGAGCAGCAGGAGCTGCCTCTGCCTCCGCCAACCCCACCAGCAGAGGAGGAATGTCTGCTGGTATCACTTCCCCACCAGCAGAGGATGAATGCCTGCTGGTATCACTTCCCCACCAGCAGAGGATGAATGCCTGCTGGTATCACCTACCCCACCAGCAGAGGATGAATGCCTGCTGGTAGAGGGCCAACACCCCCACCAGCAGAGGATGAATGCCTGCTGGTATCACTTCCCCACCAGCAGAGGAGGAATGCCTGCCTCGCTTCCGCCCAGCAGGATGCCTGCCCGCTCGCCGCCCAGAGGATGCCTGCCTCGCTCGCCCAAGGATGCCTGCCTGCGCCGCCCAAGGATGCCTGCCTCGCTTCGCCCAAGGATGCCTGCCTCGCCGCCCAAGGATGCCTGCCTCGCCGCCCAAGGATGCCTGCCTGCGCTCGCCCAAGGATGCCTGCCTCGCCGCCCAAGGATGCCTGCCTCGCTCGCCCAAGGATGCCTGCCTTGCATCGCCTGGGGTTGCCAGCCGCTCCGCATCGCCTGGGGTTGCCAGCCGCTCCGCATCGCCTGGGGTTGCCAGCCGCTCCGCATCGCCTGGGGTTGCCAGCCGCTCCGCATCGCCTGGGGTTGCCAGCCGCTCCGCATCGCCTGGGGTTGCCAGCCGCTCCGCATCGCCTGGGGTTGCCAGCCGCTCCGCATCGCCTGGGGTTGCCAGCCGCTCCGCGCTCGCCTGGGGTTGCCAGCCGCTCCGCATCGCCTGGGGCTGCCTGTCGCTCCGCGACGCCTGGGGCTGCCTTTGCTCCACACAGGGTACAGGGTACGAGGGAGAAGTGGAGCTCCCGCTGCCGCCTCTATGGCCAGGGGCTCCCCTCCCGAGTTAAGCCTCCCGAGGGTCCGCTGCTGCTGCCGCCGCCTCCCGAGGGTCCGCTGCTGCTGCCGCCGCCTCCCGAGGGTCCGCTGCCGCCGCCTGGGGTCGCCAGGGATCCTGCTTCGCCTGGGGTAGTCGAGGGTCCTGCTTCGCCTGGGGTCGCTACACTATGGCCAGAACCCCATGAAGGGGAGCTGTCGGCCATGAAGAAAGGGGGAGGTCAGGAGACCAGCTCCCCAGCCGCATTTCCGTGGCAGGAAACACGGTGGCCAGAGCCCCACGGAGGGGAGCTAGCGGCCACGGCGAAGGGGGAGGTCAGGAGACCCGCTCCCCTCGCAGCAGTTTCGCTGCCAGAAGTTGGGTGGCGGCCCCACGGAGGGGAACTGCCGGCCATGAAGAAGGGGGAGGTCAGGAGACCAGCTTCCCCGCAGCAGTTTCGCTGCGGAGATTGTTTGGTCGGAGCCCCATGGAGGGGAAATGCCGCCATGAAGAAGGGGGGTCAGGAGACCAGCTCCCCAGCTGCACTTTCGCAGCAGGAGATAGTGTGGCTGAAGCCCGGAAGAGGGAGCTGCCAGCCACGAAGAATTGGGGTGCCAGACATTTCACCATGGCCACCCCCAGAAACAACTTGCTTCCCCTCTTCCGGGACTTTGGGACTGAGGGGGGAGGTGGCCATTGAGGCCATGTGTGCTTTGCACAAGGGGGGGTATATGTGGCAAAGTGCCCCCCCGTGTGTATTTTGTGTTACGTATTGTGTGTAAATGTTGGTGTATAGGCATTGGTACACGGGATATAAGCGGGTCTGTGTTTCACATGTGTTTAAATTGTAGATTTGTATTTAGGCTCAGCCGTCTTTGTCACATAGTGTCAGGAGACAAGTATGTTAATATTCAGACTAATGACTACATTCATATTCGAGAAATGTAATGTATGCTGTGACAGGCTGGCTTTAGTGGTGACGTCAGACCAGAAAGGAGTACACAGACAGGCAGTAGTGATGAGTGAAACTGAAAACGCAATGGCTGCGCTCAGTAGGTTTAATGAAACAAATAAAAGTTTTAAAAAGGAAAATAGGACACGGCACTTGAGGCCAAATAAAACCAGACAAACAGAACGGACAGACAAACAAACATGGTGAGTCTGAACACTTATTATTATTTTAGTTTATTTTACCTCCTCTCCACACCCATTCTCCACTCACCGAACACACAACCTCGAGTGAGTAAAACGTGCATCTATATATACTGTTGTGCCGGGATTCAATTACTAATTAATTATTCACTTGAATCCCAGCACGTGAACTAATTATGTGCAACCCTGTGCTCACATATTAAATACTTTAAATGCACGTGAAGTGCAATCCCCGTGCCTAAATACAATTATACATTTTAAACACTTGTGCTCATTACCCACATTATATCCCATGTACCAACTACAATACACCAACATTTACACACTACATGCAACATATATAACACACAAATGCACACAGGGGTGGTGCACATTGCCACAATACCATTAAAAAACAAATCTTAAAAGTTGCTTTATCAGAAAACACAGTAAATTGGGAAATTAGTGCAGCTTCAATTCTAACAGCTGCGTGTCTTTTTTGTGATAACAAGCTGAAGCTCACAGCAGCGGATTCAAATTTGGTGCCATTCTGAGACAAGGGGGAGGGGCGGAGCTAACACCACAACAGATACAGACAAAAGCCAGGCAGTCTTTACAGCGACAGCGTGTAGAAGCGACAACGTGGGTGAAGTACAGTCTTGGAAAAGTACAGAGCAGTTAGAAGCAGTAAGGAAAAATTAAATCTTGAATTGCTTGTGGCAAAGTGGTTAACAGTGTGCAGGTGCAAGTGATAAATGAACAGACAGACAATTACAATCCAGGTGCAAAGTTGTTTAACGGTTTGTATGTTCAGTGCCTGACAGCAAAACAAACAGTAAACAATAATGATGGTATGTAATACAGCGGCGTGTATTACAGCGGCTGCCACATCATTTCCCTTTCGGGTCGATGAGTTAATGTACCGCAGCTCTGCCCCTTTTTTAAATGACCGACTTCCTTTTACCCCTAGGAACGAAGTGTCAGGCCAAGCAGGCCAGGGTACTCTGTTCCCGTTAATTTGCACCCTCACAGGTCGGGAGGGAAATTTACCACCAAGAATCATTGTCTTTCTGCCACATTGCTTTAATCAGAAAACACAATAAATTGGGAAATGAGTGCAGCTTAAGTTCTAAAAGCAGCTTGTCTCTTTCTTATAACCACCTGAAGCTCAGAGCAGCGGATTCAAATTTGCTATTTTTCAAGGTCTTTTACAGTTGATGGTTTTAAAAATGCACTTGATTCAAGGTACACTACCTATGAAACATTTTAAGGCCTGAAGAGAAGTGTTAAATGTGTCCAGTTAATCAAATAATTAGACCAATTAAGTAATTGAGAGCTCGGGTGGATCAAAAGCCAGAAGACACTGCGGCCCTCCAGGAGTTTGACACCCCTGGTCGAAACAGCTGGATTCAGGTAGGCAGAGACATGGAAAAAAAAGAAACGTTGTTTAACACAACCGCCAGAAATCAATACATCAAACAAATATGAGCCACTTCAAAATTTAGAAGATCACAACCAACATCAAGAGAACGAAAGGAACAACATCCAGGACCCCCATAAACAGTGCTGGCCAGGCATCAAAAAAAAGGGAGGTTATGATTGTTGGGGACTCCATATTGAGAAACACAGCAAGTTCAGTGTGCAGTCTGGACTCCCTTTCAACAACTGTGTGCTGCCTTCTGGGAGCCTTTGTCACGCACATCACTGAGAACGTGGACAGGCTCCTAGAACGAACTGGAGACGACCTGGTAGTGGTCGTCCACATCGGTACAAACAACATTGGAAGAGACAGACCAAAATACCTGCAAAACAAATTCAGAGAGCTAGGAAGGAAATTAAAAGAGAAGACCAAAACTGTGGTATTTTCTGGGATACTGCCGACACCTTGCATAGGACAATATGGACAGCTGGAAATAAATAATCAAAATACATGGCTGAAAGTGTGGTGCACACAGGAAAGCTTCACCTTCCTTGAACATTGGGACCACATTCTACAACAAAGGACTATCTATATAGGCGGGACGGACTGCACTTAAATAAAAAAGGAACCAATCTACTCGGAGAAAGGATCTTCGAGGAGGTTCAGAAGCATTTAAACTAGAAAGGAAGGGGAGAGAAATCAGCAGAAAAACAGAAGGGAGACCACATCAAAACAAGGGCAACAACTCAGGTAAGATAGCCATTAAATGTATTTATCTAAATGCTAGAAAACAAAATGTTAGAACTTGAAGCTACTTCACGAACAAGTAACTACTTTGTGATAGAAACTTGGTTATCTGAGAGGGATGCAGATGAATATAGTATTAGTGGGTATACACTGTATAGGAAAGACAGGCAGGACAGAAGAGGCGGAGGAGTAGCGCTGTACATAAAAAAAAATAGTCTTGAAGCCCAGGTGTTAAATCTGGACGAAGAAAACAACGCAGAATCAATATGGTTCAGAATAATGGAAAAAAAAATCAAAGGGCAAAATAATGCTATAGACCGCCAAATTCAGATGCCGAGCAAAATAATCTGTTATACACCGACATTAGAAATGCGTGTAGCAAAGGAGAAGCCATACTCATGGGGGATTTCAACTTCCCCCATATAAAATGGGAAAACACGATGGGGAGCATGACAGATGAAATTGAAATGGTAGAAATGACAAATGACTGCTTCCTAACGCAATTTGTCAAGGCCCCGACTAGAGGGGAGGCATGCCTTGATTTAGTCTTTTCAAATAACGAAGACAGAATAACTAAAACAGAGGTCAGAGAACCATTGGCAAACTAAGACTCATTTGAAGTGACATTTAACCCTTTGGACCTGGTCCGACATTGCAATTATTCCGGTCCAATGTCAGACCCTGTCCGACATCATCAAAAAAACACAAAAAACGGGTTTCTAAAAAGCCGAGAACCATTCAATGGCCGAGTGGGAGCGACAGGAGCAGAGACAAGCCGATAAAAAAACGTATCTCATGAATAGTCATACTTGCCCCTGGCATCAGATAACGGCGGCCATAAGGAAACAAGCTGGCTGTTACTGCATCAGGGCTCAGAGAATATAACGGACGTTTTATTATTATTATTATTTATTTCTTAGCATATGTGAAAGCTATAGCGAACGAAAGGGTGGGGCGGGGCTGGAGATGCCTAGTGAGTGCTTTGTTGATATGCAGGGCCTTTTAAACCCGTTTGACTGAAAAAACAAATACTTTCAAACAGTGCGTCTAAAATTAACTGCCCGTGTGAAAATAAATTGGACCCGACGTGCCTGACACGCACTTAATAAATGGACTGCAAAGGGTTAAAACCCCAAAAGTAATGACTAAAGCTAAGGTTTACAATTTTAGAAAAGCAAACTATGAAGGTATGAAACAGAGACTAACAGAAGCAGATTGGAGTAAAATAGAGAAAAAATCCACAGAAAAAGGATGGCTGTTTTTTAAAAATGTAGTACTAGAGGTGGAAAACAATTACATCCCAAAAGTAGACAAAAAACAAAGAGGCAAAAATGCTTTAATAGATCAATAAAAAAAAAAAGTTCAGCGAAGAGGCACTTTACAGAGCGTTTAAAAGGGACCAAAAACAAAGTACACAGAAAGATCACTTGGAACTGCAAGCAAGAGAACATTAAAAGAGGAGGTTAATGTCTAAGAGACACAAATGGCAAAATCATAGACAAAGAAAAAAAATAGCAAATTTATTAAATGATTACTTTTCACAAGTTTTTACAAAGGAGGATATGGACAATATGTCCCACATTTTCCAGAAAGCTTTTGAAATCTAAATAAACCATGTCGTATGCTTTGCAATTATCCATTGTCGATGTTGCATCTTCAAAAAAATCAAGCAGGTTAGTTAGACACGATCTCCCTTTCCTAAAACCATGCTGACTGTCTCCCAGGATACTGTTACCATATAGGTAATTTTCCATTTTGGATCTTATTATAGTTTCCATAAGTTTACATATACTAGAAGTCAGGCTTATTGGTCTGTAGTTACCTGGTTCGGTTTTGTCTCCCTTTTTGTGGATGGGTATTACGTTTGCAATTTTCCATTCTGTCAGTACAACCCCTGTGTCAAGAGACTGTTGCATGATCTTGGTTAGCGGTTTGTAAATAACTTTCATTTCTTTGAGTACTATTGGGAGGATCTCATCCGGCCCAGGGGATTTGTTTATTTTAAGAGCTCTGTAGCAGGGCGGAAGCGAGCCCTGTACATTTTTTTGTTTATTTATTTTTAGATCGGGGTCTCCCCCTCCACCCCTGTGCAGTGTATTTTGTATTTGTTTATTTTAATTTTATTTATGTATTTATAGATGACGGCGTAGCCGAATGTTTGTTTTGTTTTTGTATTAAGTAGCGTGGATGGGAAGCCCCATCCACACAGTAATTCGAAAGCTCGTGCAGAAGGTGGCCATCTCCCGAATTAAGTGATTAATTTTGTTGCTAATCGGGAGATGGTCACCTGAATATAAAAGCGACAGACAGAAAAACAGAACTAAAATTAAACATAGGAACAGTGAAGGCAATCTGCCCAGCCTGACCTGTGTTTTATATATTTTGTGTTTGTGATTTATTTTTATTTTATTTTATTTTTGTTTACTGTTATTCCTGTCACACGTGGTGTCATCGTGGGATAAACCACAGCCTCCTGGACTCAGGCAGAAGAGGGTACTGCAATTTTTCCTTTTTTTTCCTTTTTTTTTTTTTACTTACATGGAGAGTAAGGAAGGAGAATGAGAGGAAAGAGGAGGAGACAGCAGCAGCTGCAACAACAGCAGGCACAGGAGGAGATCAGCTGGGAAGCCCTCCTCCACAGCATAAGCCAGGTGCACTGTTGCTGCATCTGTGGGGAGCGGGGCATTTCCCAGTTAATTGCCCCCTTCCCGAAGAATGGAATTACAGCTGCCGGAGAGGAGACAAGGGGAAGGAGTCGGTGCGTCCACAGCCCAAGAGGGAGGAGACCGAGCATCCACAGCCCAAGAGGGAGGAGACCGAGCATCCACAGCCCAAGAGGGAGGAGTCGGTGCGTCCACAGCCCAACAGGGAGGAGGCCGAGCGTCCACAGCCCAAGAGGGAGGAGCCGGTGTGTCCACACCCCAAAAGGGGGGAGGCCGAACGTCTACAGCCCACGTCTCCACCAGCAGAGGGAGAGTTCCTGCTGGTTCCGCCTCCACTGCACTGGGAGGACTGTGTGTCGCTCTCACCTCCGCCAGCAGAGGGAGAGTTCCTGCTGGTTCCACCTCCACTGCCCTGGGAGGACTGTGTGTCGCTCCCGCCTCCGCCAGCAGAGGGAGAGTTCCTGCTGGTTCCACCTCCACCACCATGGGAGGACTGTGTGTCGCTCCCACCTCCGCCAGCAGAGGGAGAGTACCTGCTGGTCCCACCTCCGCCAGCAGAGGATGAGTTCCTGCTGGTTCCACCTCCACCACCATGGGAGGACGACTTGCTGCTTCCCCCTCCACCAGCAGAGGTAGAGTACCTGCTGGTTCTGCCTCCATCGCTGCCACCAGCAGAGGGAGCATGCCTGCTGGTTCCGCCTCCATCGCCGCCACCAGCAGAGGGAGCATGCCTGCTGGTTTCCCCGCTGCAGCCAGAAGGGGAGGGGCCCCTGTCGCCTTCGCAGCCAGAAGGGGAGGGGCCCCTGTCGCCTTCGCAGCCAGAAGGGGAGGGACCCCTGTCGCCTTCGCAGCCAGAAGGGGAGGGGTCCCTGTCGCCTTCGCAGCCAGAAGGGGAGGGGCCCCTGTCGCCTTCGCAGCCAGAAGGGAGGGGCCCCTGCCGCCTCGCAGCCAGAAGGGGAGGAGCAGGAGCTGCCTCTTCCCCCACCACCACCACCTGAGGGAGAAGAGCAGGTGCTGCTGTCGCCTCCCGAGGGTCCGCTGCTGCTGCTGTCTCCTCCCGAGGGTCCGCTGCTGCTGTTGCCTTCGCCTCCCGAGGGTCCGCTGCTGTTGCCTTCGCCTCCCGAGGGTCCGCTGCTGCTGCCGTCGCCTCCCGAGGGTCCGCTGCTGCTGCCTTCGCCTGGGGTCGCTGAGGATCCTGCTTTGCCTGGGATCGCCGGGGGCTCTGCTTTGCCTGGGGTCGCTACACTGTGGCCGGAGCCCCATGAAAGGGAGCTGTTGGCCATGAAGAAAGGGGGGGAGGTCAGGAGACCAGCTCCCCCAGCCACATTTTCGCGGCAGGAAACAGTGTGGCCGGAGCCCCGCGGAGGGGAACTGACGGCCATGAAGAAGGGGGGGGGGGAGGTCAGGAGACCAGCTCCCCCAGCTGCACTTTCGCGGCAGGATAGTGTGTGGCGGGAGCCCCGGAAGAGGGAGCTGCCAGCCACAAAGAAGTGGGGGGTGGAGGACATTCCCCCATGGCCACCCCCAGAAACACCATGCTTCCCCCTCTTCCGGGACTTTGAGACTGAGGGGGGAGGTGGCCGTTGGGGCCATGTGTGCATTGCACAAGGGGGGAGGATATGTAGCAGGGCGGTTGCGCAGCCCTGTACATTTATTTTGTTTATTTATTTTTAGATCGGGTCTCCCCTCCGCCCCTGTGCAGTGTATTTTGTATTTGTTTTGTTTGATTTTATTTATGTATTTATAGATGACGGCGTAGCCGAATGTTTGTTGTGTTTTTGTATTAAGTAGCGGGGATGGGAAGCCCCATCCACAAAGTAATTAGAAAGCTTGTGCAGAAGGTGGCCATCTCCCGAATTAATTAAGTGATTAATTTTGTTGCTAATCGGGAGATGGTCACCTGAATATAAAAGCCTGCAGCTCTCGGCACTCGTTGTGGGTGTAGAGAGGAGAGAGCGAGCAGCGAGACAGAAAAACGAAACTAAAATTAAACATAGGAACAGTGAAGGCAATCTGCCCAGCCTGACCTGTGTTTTATATATTTTGTGTTCGTGATTTATTTTTGTTTACTGTTTTTGTTCAAACCTTTTATTTATTTTTGTTATTTGTTAATAAAAACGGTAGCCAGCCGCATCTTTCTTACTTTAACTGCAGTCCCTGGTGTCAGTATTTTTCCGTCCCTGCTTCTGTCTGACGTCACCGCCCAGTCATTCCTGTCACAAGCTCCTAGTTCCTTTAACAATTCTGCCTCTGTTATGCTAAGGTTACTGGATAGGAACAGGTCGACATGTGGGGCATATTGTCTGTATCCTCCTTTTGTAAAAACTTAAAAGTAATCATTTAATATATTTACTATTTTTTTTCTTTGTCTATGATTTTGCCATTTGTGTCTCTTGCTGTTATAATATTGGAAAAAACATTTTGGAATTGGTTTTAGCCCCCTTAGCAATATTGATTTCTATCTCTCTCTTGGCCTTTCTAATTTCCTTTTTGACTTGTGTTTGCAGTTCCAAGTACTCTTTCTGTGTACTTTGTTTTTGGTCCCTTTTAAACGCAATGTAAAGTGCCTTTTTTCACTGAATTTTTTTTTTTTAATTGATCTATTAAACCATTTTGGCCATTTTGTTTTAGATTTAGATTTGTCTACTTTTGGGATGTAATTGTTTTGCACCTCTAGTACTACATTTTTAAAATACAGCCATCCCTTTTCTGTGGATGTTTTCTCTATTTTACTCCAGCCTACTTCTGTTTAGTCTCTGTTTCATACCTTCATAGTTTGCTATTCTAAAATTGTAAACCTTAGCTGTAGTCATTAATTTGAGGGTTTTAAAAAACACTTCAAATGAAACCATGTTGTGGTCTGAGTTTGCTAATGGCTCTCTGACCTCTGTTTTAGTTATTCTGTCTTCATTGTTTGAAAAAACTAAATCAAGGCATGCCTCCCCTCTAGTCGGTGCCTTGACAAATTGCGTTAGGAAGCAGTCATTTCCACCATTTCAATTTCGTCCGTCGTGCCTCCCACCGGGTTTTCCCATTTTATATGGGGGAAGTTGAAATCCCCCATTAGTATGGCTTCTCCTTTTCTACACGCATTTCTAATGTCATTGTATAACAGATTATTTTGTTCGGCGTCTGAATTTGGCGGTCTATAGCATGCTCCTATTATTATTCACTTTGAATTTTTGTCCATTATTCTGACTCATATTGATTCGGTGTTGTTTTCTTTGTCCAGATTTAACGCCTGGGCTTCGAGTATTTCTTATGTATAGCACTACCCCTCCGCCTCTTCTATCCTGCCTGTCTTTCCTATACAGTGTGTACCCACTAATATTATATTTGTCTGCATCCCTCTCAGATAACCAAGTTTCTATCACAAAGTAGTTAACTCTCAAACAATCAAGTTTCTGTAACACCTATCACATCGTACTTACTTGTTAGCGCAGTAGCTTCAAGTTCTAACATTTTGTTTCTGAGACTTCTAGCGTTAAGATAAATACATTTAATAGCTGTCTTACCTGAGTTGTTGCCATTGTTTTGATGTGGTCTCTCTTCTGTTTTTTTCTTTTCTCCCCCCTTCCTTTCTAGTTTAAATGCTTCTAGTTTAAATGCTTCTCCTAAAACTTCATTGGGTTGCTTTAGTTCTATCAGGCTTTATCCTGTGTAATATATTGTAATGTCCTGGGAAAGCTTGACAACCCACAATTCTATCATCCTCTGTTCACATTACCAGCCAAAAACTTTATGAAAAATGTTCCAGTGTCATTGAGTTTTTCCACCACATCTTTTTTTTAATTTCTCTAGAAAACTGTTTTTTATGGTAATATGATATGTTGAATCTGAAATTGTGGGATATCTAGGACACCCCTTAAATAGCCAGGCAAACTGTACTAACTCAGAGCAGCGGGTGGATTTAGTTTACAGAGCATGTTTAAAAGCTGTTAAAAGTTCAAACATGATTTCATTGATTTATTGTGGTAATTTTTATCCGATAATTAATTACTGAAAATCCCTCCAATATAAAATATACATTCCAGACAACGCGTGCGTGTGTGTGATATGCTTACAGTGCACAATGGGTCAAAAAAGTCCCCACAAGGTAGGGAAACCTGACAGAACCACACAATCTAGAAGTGGTGAGTGAGGATAGAACCCTGGGGGTCCAGAGAATGTGAGCCCCCTCCCTTCTCTTCTTCTTGAAGGGCTGCTACCTCCCTCTAGTCTGGCAGCTCTGCTTGTGCAGCAGCAGGAACAGTAAACTGTCAGGAATGTATGAAACGCTCTCAGCTTTGTGAAATATTCCAAAAATGTTCCTGGTGTCTCTCCCAACCTGGAACACTGAACAGCTCACTCCTGTTGTATTTCAAAAGACCGATCAAAACTGTCTTTCCTAGTGGCGCATCCAGTAAAGGTGCTCGGCATGGAGTGCAGGATGTGCCCCATAGCCTAGAGATCTCGGGTTCAAATCCAGGCTATGTCATTGTCGAACGTGATAGGGGGTTCCTAGGGGGCGGTGCACAATTGGCCGAGTACCACCCGGGTATGGAGGGATTAGGTCGGCAGGGTAATCCATGGTTCACCGCACACCAGCGACCCCTGTGGCTGATAGGGCGCCTGCGGGTCTGCAGTGGAGCCATTCAGATCTGTGTTGTCCTCCGGTACTATAGGTCTGGTGGCTTTGCTGTGGATCCGCAGTGTGAGAAATGACGGATTGACAGGAACACGTTTCAGCCTCCGTTTCCCGAGTCACCGGGGGGGTTGCAGCGGTGAACCGGGATAAAAAAAAAATAATTGGGCATTCCAAATTGGGTAGAAAACCTGGGTAAAACCATTGACGACGACTAAATGTTTGTGAACCCCCCCCCCCCCAATTGATGTTTCAATATCTTATGTTACTTGCAAGTCAAACTTTTTTTTTTCTTATGCACAATTAAAATAATAATAAACTGTGTTGTTTCCATATTTAGTCAATGTTGTTTTAAAGGAAGCCCTACACTGTGTAATCCTCTGCACCTGAAAAGGTATATAGCCAAAAGTGTAGCGTACAGATCAATGGAGGTTATGATAAGGTTATATAATGCTCTGAGACTTATTCTGGTCACCACACCAAATGGACATTGTAGCCCTGAAGAGAGTCCAATGAAGAGCAACCAGACTAATCCCACGGCAAAAAAACAGGGAGTTTGGCTCACTGTAGCCAAGGTGGCTACAAAGAAAGTGTGTCATCACGTAGCCAGGAGGTCTTTAAGCTCTTTGTTTATGGCGTGATGAAACATGTAATGTTATGTTGTTAAAGCTGACACCCTGGGATCCTTCAAGAAGCTGCTTGATGAGATTCTGGGATCAATAAGCTACTAATAACCAAACGAGCAAGATGGGCTGAATGGCCTCCTCTCGTTTGTAAACTTTCTTATGTGGAACACAAGGACACAGATGGAAATTAAGCGAAGATAGACGTAGGACAGAGGGAAGGAGACACTTCTTCACACAGAGAGCGGTGTAGAATGGCCTACCTAGTCATGCTGTTGAGGCAGAATCGCTTGGATCGCTTTAAGACCCAACTTGAAAAAGTTCTGAGATCAATTGGCTACTAAGAACTGGACGAGTGCTGACGAGCTGAATGGCCTCGTAAATGTTCTTTTGTTCACATGAATGACATCACTTTAACTTTAAAAGCTGAATGAAGTTACAGATTGTTTATTGCTATATAAATGTTTGACACAAATCATCACATTTGCTTTCACTTCTACACATATATATATTGCATTTATATAGCGCTTTTATACAAAAGTATCGCAAAACGCTGTACAGTACAAAGCAGAAAAAAAGAACAAACCACAATACATTGTGTAGCATGTCACACGTACAACTGCCTCAGTCAGACCATTTAAATAACAGTATATACATAATACAAAACCAGTCATTTTAAAGTTACATTAAAACTCACCAAGATAAGAAAGCCATTTTATAAAAGTGTGTTTTTAGTCTTGACTTGAAAACTGTAACGGTCCCAGCTTCCCTGACAAATGAAGGCAGAACATTCCATAATTTAGGCGCTCTACAAGAAAAAACCCTACCTCCCATGTTGACCCTAGGAATAACCAGCAGCCTCACACCCTGTGATCTCAGAGTGTGGTTTGGAAGATACAGGGTCAGTAACTCCTACAAATAACTAGGTGCTAATCCATTCAGGGCCTTGTAGGTTAACAGCAAAATTTTAAAATCAATTCTATACTGGACAGGGAGCCAATGGAAATAATTGGTCTAAGTTTGGCTATATTTCTCAAATGGTAAAAAGATACTTTAGTAACTTTCCTAAATTGAGTCTCAAATAGAAATGACATTATCGTATTATACCGGTAGATTTATTGTGATTGCCGACCCCTGTGTGGTCAACCTAGTTATCTTAGAAAGAATATTTCTTTGCCCATTTTGCAGTACTTCGCCAAACTTCAGGTTACACTGTATCAGGAAGGAAAGGAGGGACGCATTGCATTGTGGCAAAGCCTCTCTCTCTCTCTCTCTCTCCATTATTAACCCTAAGTGATGAGGTTGTTTGACTACACTAGCAGGCCTTTACTGGTGGATAATGACCCAGAATTCTGTGGCAGTGGTCTCTTGGGTTACTGATAATAATGAATAAACGCTGTACAATGTGAAATAAATTAATGAAGGTGTGTCTTTGTGTTTGTGTGTTTTCTCTGCAGTGCAGCGGAGCTGAGTGACTTTTTCAAGACGAGCAGTGAGCAGTACCTGGCTCTGGTGTTTGAGGAAGCTTCCTCTTATGTCGGCCGAGAGGTCAGTTTAGATTAATTTCTGCTGTAGATACCAAGGATCAAAGGTTCCTAACCTATGGCTTGGACCTAACTAAACTGCGCTACTGCCACACTGCGCACAAAAATGAAGCAGTGGGTGCTCTATTCACTAAGCTAATTATATGCACAAATAAAGCAAGCTAAATGATTACATTTGCAAGTTGTCACACTGCTTGGAAAAGGCCACTTATATTATGGCGAGCATCTGTCTCTCCGGGATAATAGATCTACTTCCCGGTGCATTTTCAACAGGGTATTCAGTACCAGCCTTAAACACCAATATCCCACCAATTGCTGACACAGCTGTCTGAAATGACCTAGATGCTAAATAATGTAGTGTGCACAACAATTAAATAAAAAACTAGCTCCATGGGCTATAAAGCTAAACAAATACTTTGTAGACAGCTGTTTAATATTCTTTATCAATGTAAATGCTGTACATGGTCATTTTTCTTTTTTTTGTTTGTTTTACAAAACAAACATTTAATTTATTTTGAAGTAAATTAAACAATGTTTGTGGGATACCACTCCCTACCCAACATTCAGATAACAAGCTCATTATTATTAGTAGTCGTAGTGTAGCAGTATTGTTGTTGCAAACTTTAAATAACCAGTAGACTATAACCTGCTTCAATATTTGACAGTTGTTAAATTGGATTCATTTATTATTATTATTATTATTATTATAATTATTTATTTCTAACCAGATGCCCTTATCCAGGGCGACTTACAATTGTTACAAGAGATCACATTATTTCACATTATACATTATTTCACATTATACAGATATCACATTATTATTTCTCTATAGAAATACTTCATACCAACCCCCCCGGATCATGGCCCACCCACTTTTAGAAAGAACATAAGAACATAAATGTTTACAAACAAGACAATGTTTACAATCTTGCTCGTTTGGTTGTTAGTAGCTTACTGATCCCAGAATCTCATCAAGCAGCTTCTTGAAGGATCCCAGGGTGTCAGCTTCAACAACATTACTGGGGAGTTGGTTCCAGACCTTCACAATTCTCTTTGTAAAAAAGTGCCTTCTATTTCTGTTCTGAATGGCCCTTTATCTAATCTCCATTTGTGACCCCTGGTCCTTGTTTCTTTTTTCAGATCGAAAAAGTCCCCTAGGTCGACATTGTCAATACTTGTCAATGCTTGAATCAGATCACCACTTAGTCGTCTTTGTTCAAGACTGAATAGATTCAATTCTTTTAGCCTGTCTGCATATGACATGCCTTTTAAAACCTGGATAATTCTGGTTGCTCTTCTTTGCACTCTTTCTAGAGCAGCAATATCCTTTTTGTAACAAGGTGACCAGAACTGAACACAATATTCTAGGTGAGGTCTTACTAATGCATTGTAAAGTTTTAACATTACTTCCCTTGATTTAAATTCAACACTTTTCACAATATATCTGAGCATCTTGTTGGCTTTTTTTATAGCTTCCCCACATTGTCTAGATGAAGACATTTCTGAGTCAACATAAACTCCTAGGTCTTTTTCATAGTTCCCTTCTTCAATTTCAGTATCTCCCATATGATATTTATAATGCACATTTTTATTGCCTGCATGCAATACTTCACACTTTTCTCTATTAAATGTCATTTGCCATGTGTCTGCCCAGTTCTGAATGCTGTCTAGATCATTTTGACCTTTGCTACTGCAACAGTGTTTGCCGCGCCTCCTATTTTTGTGTCGTCTGCAAATTTAACAGGTTTGCTTACTATACCAGAATCTAAATCATTAATGTAGATTAGGAATAGCAGAGGACCTAATACTGATCCCTGTGGTACACCACTGGTAACCTCGCTCCATTTTGAGGTTTCTCACTCCCTAATCCATGTGCATTCATTTCCTTGAATCCCAACTGCGTTCAGTTTGAGAATTAATCTTTTATGCAGGACTTTGTCGAAAGCTTTCTGGAAATCTAAATAAACCATGTCGTATGCTTTGCAATTATCCATTGTTAATGTTGCATCCTCAAAAAAGTCAAGCAGGTTAGTTACACGATCTCCCTTTCCTAAAACCATGCCGACTGTCTCCCAGGATATTGTTACCATATAGGTAATTTTCCATTTTAGATCTTATTATAGTTTCCATACGTTTACATATAATATAAGTCAGGCTTATTGGTCTGTAGTTACCTGGTTCGGTTTTGTCTCCCTTTTTGTGGATCGGTATTATGTTTGCAATTTTCCAGTCTGTCGGTACAACCCCTGTATCAAGAGACTGTTGCATGATCTTGGTTAGAGGTTTGTAAATAATGTCTTTCATTTCTTTGAGTCCTATTGGGAGGATCTTTGTCCCACGCAGGACACCATATGTGACCAAGTTGTTGTTGAGTGGCCTTTGGGTGGTGACGTCACGGACCAGAAACAGAAACCAAAAACAATGAATGGCGGGTGAAACTGAACGCAACGGCGCTCAGTGTTTTTATTAAATAATAAACAAACAAAAGGTTTAAACAAACACAAAACCAAAAGGCACGTTGGCCAAACAAACAAGTATCGTGCTGGTTTTTAGCCAGCATGTCTAGCCATTGTTTTATCCTCACTCACCCACAGCCTTATGTCTCTCCTCTGACACTCTTCGCTTTGTGCAGATAGCCGCAGGCTTTTATATTCTGGCCGAAGGGTTAACTAGCTGTTAATTATCTTATTACCCCTTGGCCATAGTCTGCACAAGTTTAGTAAGGATGCGTGACTGTCAGTTAAATAATCAGCAGCTGATCAGTCACGCATCCTCACAAGGTTTTTAAAATGACAAAACAATAACAAAGAAGCAGCGTTTCGCCGTAATATAAACATAAATTATAATATAAAATAAATAATAAACAAAGGGGCGGGACACTCTGCCACACCTCCTCTTTAAATTTTCTCTTGCTGTTATAATATTGGGAAAACATTTTGGAATTGGTTTTAGCCCCCTTAGCAATGTTCATTTTTATCTCTCTCTTGGCCTTTCTAACTTCCTTTTTGACTTGTGTTTGCAGTTCCAAGTACTCTTTCTGTGTACTTTGTTTTTGGTCCCTTTTAAACGCTCTGTAAAGTGCCTTTTTTCGCTGAATATTTTTTTTAATCGATCTATTAAACCATTTTGTTTTAAATTTAGATTTGTCTACTTTTGGGATGCAATTGTTTTGCGCCTCTATTACTAAATTTTTAAAAAACAACCATCCTTTTTCTGTGGATGTTTTCTCTATTTTACTCCAATCTACTTCTGTTAGTCTCTGTTTCATACCTTCATAGTTTGCTTTTCTAAAATTGTAAACCTTAACTTTAGTCATTACTTTTGGGGTTTTAAAAAAGAACAGGGTTTCCCCCTCCACCCATGTGTTATTTTGTATTTGTTGTGTATTATTATTAGTATTGTTATGGATTTATGTATTTATATAACGCCGTAGCTGTGTGTTTTTGTTTTGTTTATTTTAAAACATGTTCTGGCAGAGGCGAGATTGGTGCTAGTCCTCTGCCTGGAATAATTAATAAACTCAGATTATGGCCGAGGCTGACCTATTTTAGTGTTGGTGATTTTGTTTTGTTACATGTTTTATTTTGCTCTGTGTGTTTTCTTTTTGTAAAAACCTTTTATTTATTTTTTTGATTTAATAAACGGTGCACAGCGCCAGCAATAACATCTGCCTGCGTGTTTTCCCTGCATCTCTGGCCTGACGTCAGACGACTCAGCCAGCCTGCCACACGTGGTGTCCATAGTGGGATACAGCGTCTTCAGAAAACTCGGGCCAGACAGGGTACCACAGTTTTTGTTTTTTGTTGTGATTGTTTTTGGAGGAGGAAGAAAATGGGAAGGAGGCAGCTGCAACAACAACAGCAGCAGCTGAGCAAGAGGTGGTGGTCCCGGGTGCCAACTCAGTTTGGGCCCCCAGACTGGGCAGCCGAACAGGAGCAGTGGAGGATGGAAGGGGCTCCCATGTGAGTTTGGGCACGTCCGGGAGGACTGCCCTTACGGGGACCCCCAGTATGAAGAGGCATGGAACCAGGGTCTGGTGGAGGACGCTGCAGAGTGGTTCTGGGTAGTTGACCAGACCCGGCCACGTCCTGCGCCTGAGAGGGAGGAGCCGGAGCGTCCTGCGCCTGAGAGGGAGGAGCCGGAGCGTCCTGCGCCTGAGAGGGAGGAGCCGGAGCGTCCTGCGCCTGAGAGGGAGGAGCCGGAGCGTCCACAGCCCAAGAGGGGGGAGTCGGTGTACGTCCACAGCCCAAGCTTTTGACAAAGTCCCGCATAAAAGATGAATTCTCAAACTGAACGCAGTAGGGACTCGAGGAAATGCATGCACATGGATTAGAGAGTGGTTAACATGTAGAAAACAGAAAGTACTGATTAGAGGAGAAACCTCAAAATGGAGCGAAGTTACCAGTGGTGTACCACAGGGATCAGTATTAGGTCCTCTGCTATTCCTAATCTACATTTAATGATTTAGATTCTGGTATAGTAAGCAAACTTGTTAAATTTGCAGACGACACAAAAATAGGAGAAGTGGCAAACACTGTTGCAGCAGCAAAGGTCATTCAAAATGATCTAGACAGCATTCAGAACTGGGCACACACGGCAAATGACATTTAATAGAGAAAGGTGTAAAGTATTGCATGCAGGCAATAAAAATGTGCATTATAAATATCATATGGGAGATACTGAAATTGAAGGAGGGAACTATGAAAAAGACCTAGGAGTTTATGTTGAAGTGTCTTCATCTAGACAATGTGGGGAAGCTATAAAAAAGGCCAACAAGATGCTCGGATATATTGTGAAAAGTGTTGAATTTAAATCAAGGGAAGTAATGTTAAAACTTTACAATGCATTAGTAAGACCTCACCTAGAATATTGTGTTCAGTTCTGGTCACCTCGTTACAAAAAGGATATTGCTGCTCTAGAAAGAGTGCAAAGAAGAGCAACTAGCATGTCGTATGCAGACAGGCTAAAAGAATTGAATCTATTCAGTCTTGAACAAAGAAGACTACGCGGCGATCTGATTCAAACGTTCAAAATCCTAAAAGGTATAGACAATGTCGACACAGGGGACTTTTTTTTGACCTGAAAAAAGAAACAAGACCAGGGGTCACAAATGGAGATTAGATAAAGGAGCATTCAGGACAGAAAATAGGAGACACTTTTTTACACAGAGAATTGTGAGGGTCTGCAACCAACTCCCCAGTAATGTTGTTGAAACTGACACCCTGGGATCCTTCAAGCTGCTTGATGAGATTCTGCAATCAATAAGCTACTAACAACCAAACGAGCAAGATGGGCTGAATGGCCTCCTCTCGTTTGTAAACTTTCTTATGTTCTAATACCTGCTGGTTCCATTTCCACCTCCATGGGAGGACTGTTTGTCGCTCCGATCTCCGCTCTCTATAGGGGAGCTGCCAGCCACGAAGAAGTGGGGAGAGGTCAGGAGACCAGCTCCCCCCGCGGCAGTTTCGTGGCAGGAAGTGCAGGTGGCGGAGCCCCACAAAGGGAGCTGCCGGCCATAAAGAAGGGGTGAGGTCAGGAGACCAGCTCCCCAGCTGCACTTTCGCGGCAGGAGATAGTGTGGCTCAAGCCCTGGAAGAGTGAGCTGCTAGCCACAAAGAAGTGGGGTCGGTGGACATTCCACCATGGCCACCCCCAGAAACACCTTGCTTCCCCCTCTTCCGGGACTTTGAGACTGAGGGGGGAGGTGGCCGTTGGGGCCAAGTGTGCATTGCACAAAGGGGATGTAGCAGGGCGGTAGAAAGCCCTGCTGTGTAAATGTATGTATGTATGTATGTATGTATGTATGTATGTATGTATTTATTTATTTATTTTTAGAACTGGGTTTCCCCCTCCGCCCCTGTGTTATTTTGTATTTGTTTTGTATTATTATTATTATCATCATCATCATCATCGTTATGGATTTATGTATTTATATGACGGCGAAGCGCTGTGTGTTTTGTTATTGTTTTTGTATTTATTTATTGTATTTAAATATGACGGCATAGCCGTGCGTTTTGTTTTGTTTATTTTAAAACGTGTTCTGGCAGAGGCGAGATTGGTGCTCGTCCTCTGCCAGGAACAATACATAAACTCAGATTGTGGCCGAGGGGTAATAGAAAAATTCGTAGCCAGTTAAACCACTCGGCCACGATATATAAACCTGCAGCTCTCTGCACTCCAGGTGGAGTACTGAGGAGTGTTGGGGACGCGAGAGTAAGAGGAGGAAACAAAAGTAAAGGAAAGCGAAACTAAAAAGACATAAATAACATCTGTCTGCGTGTTTTCCCTGCATCTCTGGCCTGACGACTCAGCCTGCCTACCACATGCCCTTTGAATTTTTGTACATTATTCTGACCCATATTGATTCGGCTTTGTTTTCTTTGTCCAGATTTAACACCTGGGCTTCAAGACTATTTCTTATGTATTGCGCTACCCCTCCACCTCTTCTGTCCTGCCTGTCTTTCCTATACAGTGTGTACCCACTAATATTATATTCGTCTCCATCACTCTGACAAACAAGTTTCTGTAACACCTATCACATCGTAGTTACTTGTTAGTGCAGTAGCTTCAAGTTCGAACATTTTGTTTCTGAGACTTCTAGCATTTAGATAAATACATTTAATAGCTGTCGTACCTGAGTTGTTGCCTTTGTTTTTGATGTGGTCTCCCTTCTGTTTTTTTGTTTTCTCCCCCTTCCTTTCTAGTTTAAATGCTTCTGGACCGCCTCAAGGATCCTTTCTCCGAGTAGATTGGATCCCTTTTTGTTTAAGTGCAGTCTGTCCCGCCTATATAGATAGTCCCTGTTGTAGAATGTGCTCCAATGTTCAAGAAAGATGAAGCCTTCCTGTGTGCACCATGATTTCAGCCATGCATTTTGATTTTGTATTTCCAGTTGTCCATATGGTCCTTTGAAAGGCTGCGGCGCCGTTACCCTGACCCTCTTCTCAGCTCTTCTGCTCTCATTTGAGCTCTTCTCCTGGTTCTGTGACACAGTACCACCTCCATGTTTCGCACACACTGCACTACAAGTGGTCTGCCCTGTTTATGTTGTGATTTAGTAATTACACCGCCTGGTTTCAATAAGCGGTACTTTTAACACATGCTGAGGCATCTAGTAAAGTTAGCACCCTTAAGTGAATATGGTTTGCATATCAAATACCTCCCTAGTGGCTTTTTGGGATGTCATTTGCATACATTTCCACAATTTAATGTATTCATTATATTTAAATGACTCGAACGTGGTGCCACTGGTTAGTGAATACAGCAGGTGTACAAAGCACCCAGTAAAGGGGCTTACTGCTGTTTAGTGAATGAGGCCCTTTGTGTGTGGAGTTCATCATACGAGGTAAGAATTTAATTTATGATAAAAGGCAAAGTATATAGATAGATAGATAGATGGATGGACAGGTTTTTCCATAGAACATTTAATAATTACCTTTTTATCAACTTCAAACCAAACCTCCATCTATCTATCATTTTTTTTCCAGGGGTTAATTTGTAAACAAAAAGGTTTCGGATCTTATCATTATGGAGGAGTGTCACAAAGACGGCTGTAGTGAGTGACGTCAGACCAGAGACCGGGAGCAACACAGATCAGACAGAGACAGTGAGGTTGGTGAAGCTGAGCACTTGGTTGTACTCAGCATTTAATAAACAAAATAAAAGAACACAAAAACAGTACACGGCACTTGCGGCCAAAATAAACAGGTAAACAAAACGGACTATACAGACAAACATGGTGAGTTTTAAACAAATAAGTATCGTTATTTTCCTTTTCTCCTCTCCACACCCGTTCTCCACTCACCGAACACACAACCCCGAGTGAGTGAAAACATGCTGCTTTATGCAGTTGTACGAGACTTCGATTGCTAGTCAATCATTCAATTGGAATCTCGGTACAACTGCACGTGAATTAATTAAAGTGCACTTTCCCGTGTTCACATACTAATACTTTAAATGCACGTGATGTGATGTGCCATCCTCGTGCCTAAATACAAATTTACAATTTAAATCACACGTGAAACACAGACCCGTTTATATCCCGTGAACCAATCACTATACACCAACATTTACACCCAACACGTAACATATAATACACACAGGGGCGGGCACTTTGCCACAAGGAGGGATAGCATTTTTGTTTCTAGATGTAATGTACTGATGTTGATTTGCAGTAACTTCCATATGTGCTTCAAATTCTCATCTGCTTGTAGGTTTTGTGCTTTATTATTGGTTTCGGCAGCCACACACTCACTTTTGCCTAGCCACGTTTTAACATAATCTTCAGGGTTGAATGATACCAGTGGCAGGCCAACTTATCTGATTAACAGGGACAAGCAGCACTAGTTTTTTGGCTGTTTTTGCCATTCTGGTTGTGAAAAACACATGTAATTGTCTCTCTTGTAAAACTAGTAGTTTTTTTTATTGTAAATGTTATGTATATATTCTTTTTTGCAACAAAAAACAAGATATATTGTGGGATTTTTTTACAGTTCATTAGCAAACTATAATTGTAAACTGGCAGACAAGATGGTACGTAAAAAGATATTGTCCAGCACAAATGAACCCCTGCACCTTTCTATCTATCTAAAAGGGATGGAAAAAAATTGTCAAAAGGGCAAGCAGCCAGGGCAGCTCTGATTTATATTGTCACGTGTTGTGACATGTGTTCCACTTGACCTCTAAAGATCTATGACAGTTGTCATTTAATCAATATATGCTGTGTGAGTTGTGTAACTTTGTGTGCTACTTATTAGCAACTACGATGGGGAAAGCAGTAGGATTTCAGTGACTTCACAAGGGGCTTGATAGTTGGTGCCACAGCAGCGGGCTCACTCCTGATCTCAGTGGATCAATCCTGATCGACGTTCCTCACTTCTGATCGCATTGCCTCAGTCATGATTGCAGTGGCTCACTCCTGATCGCACTGGCTCACTCCTGATCTCAATGAATCAATCCTGATCGATGTGCCTCACTCCTGATTGCACTGGCTCACTCCTGATCGGCGTGCCTCAATCGTACTGCATGCTGCATGTGATACCATTGATACCAACACCAGGGCTGTGTGGAATGCTGCCACTGTGAGGAGGTGCTTTCAAATTAAGATATCTACGCTCACTCAGACGCACAAGCCAAGCTGCTGGAGTTACCTTTTCAAGGTGATCTCTTGGCTGGTCTGAAGGACTCCCCATCCCATATAAATGAGGTGAGCTGTTCGGCAGCTAGGAGAGGCGCACCCCCCAGTTGGGGGTTTTACAGCAGGCACATGTCTTTCCACTTTTCAGGCCTATACAGGCAAATTGAGAGAAATTGCCCTCTGATGCGATTTAAAATTCCTGCACCACATGGATATCTTTCTATCTAATTTCTTTTCATACCTCTGCAAAGGATATTAATGATATGTGTGTGTAGCAGGTAATCGCCACTGTAGAGGATGTTAATGCTATATGTGTTGTGACAAGGTTACTGCTGTACCATGCAATAACCAGACTAAAAAGTAGTATTTTATAAGCCACATGGCTTGTTTATTATTTACGCAGTGCAAAAACCCAGCTTCCCCAGTATGCACCCAGGATATTGAGCTGCTGTCTCTTTAAATGAATGTCCCAGGCAACTCAAGAACTTTACTATTTGGGTTACCTGGCCCCCTTGTGGTAACGGGTGATATAATGTTCCTTGTGACTGTATTTAACTTGCATGCCTCCCAGTGGGCCATCCAGGAACACTGACTTCTTTCAGTCCCTCCACGCAAGTAATTCACATTTATAGTCACTGGTTTTAATGTTCCTTATAGTTTGTGATGGAGCGGATTCCATTGTCCATCACTACCGTGAAGCACTGACTGTTTTAAACCTGCCACACAGTTTACTATGTATACTGTCCCTTTAAAATGCGTATTCATAACATCAACTATTTGAAAAGGTTTGCTGTTGATTGCCAATGTAAAAAACAAAAAACAAAACAAAACATAACATTCTGTATACATGTTAAAATAAATGTGAATAATGTCTGTTAATTACTTATCTGGGCGTCCGGAAAGTCAGGATGCTGACGACCTATGAAAAGAAATAAAACAATATTAGTACACAACTGTTGTATTTATTTATTTACTTGAAAGCTGTTCTAGACAAAAAGCAACGTTCGTGTGGCATTCGGCACTTCTCAAGTTTGCAAGTTTGCACTTTAACCTTGTCTCCTGATGCCTTTCTGCTCCATACACCAGCCGCCCTATCACACAACCTTTTTGCAGAAGTTAATTGTATCTTTTCTTCTTTCCACGTGCAATAAAACAGTCCAATCCTTTTCCTGTGATTTTTTTAAATATATTTTTCTTCTTGTGCACTGACACACAAACCAAACTCGCATTAAAAATACAAACTGTATAAATGTGAGGTTCAGCGTGGTACTGACACTGTGTTGATAACCTGACTGGTTCTGTGTCCCTTCTGTGGCACTGCAACTCCTGTGCAGAGTCTTCGCTTGTCCAGTCTCCTGGCTGAACATGACCCACATGCTGTCCTTTGGGCTTGTTTAAAACTGCCCCCGCTGTTGGAATTTTTATTTTTATTTTTCAGCTGCTACAAGAATTAATTTGCCCTTCTATTTCTTTAACAAACAAAACAATGTACTTTTGGTTTTGAATTTACTTTCTGTTTCCAATTCTCAGTCGGCTAAAGTAAAACAACAAAACTTTCTATTAAATTCTATATTCCTTTATGAAGGTTTCTCACTGGTATGTTTTACTGCAGCACATGCAACCATTCCAGCACTTCCTGGTTCGCCCCCATTCTGGCTTGTCCAGCTTTCTTATATTTCCCTAGATGGCTGGACTTCCTGTCCCATAGCCCAATCGCTGTCTGGCTGTCACAAGAGCTCAATCACTCACCACTGCCTTTTTCCACACTGTGGCCATTAGTGGTGAAAACAAATATTGACAGACATAAAACAAAACAAACCTGACCTAGCTTCCCTTAAATTATACTAGATCTGAGGTTACAAAACCCAACCTTATCATTTTGTAGTGTCCTTCAATGGCTTTGCCACAGTGTGTAGCAGGTAATCCCCATTGCAGAGGATATTAATGCTGTGTGTGATGTGTTTTTAGGTTGTATTTTGTCTTGAATTGCTTAGGCTCCTTGATATTTTAATGGATGTTCAAAGTGAGTTTCAGGACTTGAAAGCCCCATTCGATTTAGACGGCATCTAGCATAGGATTGAGTGCTGTACTTGTGGAGTACATAATTACATAGAAAACTGCGTACCCCACTTCTTCACAGTCTTTTTCAATGCAGATCGCATTGGTATTGAAGTGTCATTTTAGATAAGTAGTGGAAACAGTTACATCAATTTTCTTACAAAATAATGAGGTATACCATTATCCTTGATGGTTTTAAATACTCATTTGTAATAAAGATTAGCAAACAAAGAATTCTGTCACTACTGTTTACAAGAAATCCCATAAAGTTGTGGCTTCCTGTGTTTAGCTCTTGTTAATGTGTGGTATTCATGTCTGTCTCCAGGTGACCATGGACCTGCTCCAGTATGAGAAGATCGCTGTGCGCAGGGTCCTGCGCTCTGAAGAGGCGCTGGTCTCCAAGCTGGGAGTCGCACACTTTCCATCCTGCTACCTCCACTTCCCCAATGGGACTTTCTCCCGGCTCAGCGTGTAAGTGACGTAGCGGGGTAGGACTTGAGGTAGAAACAGTCCCAAAGCACTGCTCCCTAGCAACACCACATTGGCACGAAACATTCATTTTTCTATTTTCCATTCTTCTATATCTTCTGCAAAGGCAAAGACAATCTGTCCAAAATTATTACAACTACTTAACTGTATTAAACCAGAAAAAGGCAGCTTAGTTTCCTGCTAATTTTATACTGTAAATATATTCTCAGAAAATGTGCTTAACTAATAAAAAAAATATATACTCAATTCAACCCTGGCTGACTACAAATAAAAAACTGGTTTGTGGTGCAGGAGGGCAGGGCTTTTTAACCCCAATCACTTCTCACTTTATATTGAAATGTACAGCTATCCATTAACAGATAATGGTTCCCTCTTCAAAGAATCTACCAATATAGAAAGACAGGTGGAATACTTGTTCAGCATTTTACCTCCAAAAATAAGGTTCTCTAACAGTAACTGTCGAGACTAATCTGATGGACATTAAGTGTGATACCAAGATACTAAAATAATTATAGCTAATAAAATAACTGCATACTGCAATGTACATCCATTCATTATATAGATCTCAAATGTGCAGTTAAAAAAAAAAAAGTTTTACTAAACATGTATTTTCATTTTAAAACATGATACCTGGTATTACACTAGGTTAAAGAAATCTGCAAGATATGCTTTTAGACTGTCTTGCACTTCCTGGGTCATTTCACCTAGAAACTGAAATTGTCCCCACCCCTTCGTTAGCTTCTTTCCTGTCAATATCCAATCAGCTGCTCCCCCTCTTTACTGACATGCTTTCAGACAGTATATTGCTTTGACCCAGAAGACACTGCTGGGGTTGAATGACCAAGGAAGAGAAGCAGTAACAACTTCCTGGAAGGCAAAGCAAGCAAACTAGGAACTTTAAAATATAAATATGTTTGCTATAACGTGTATAAAAATACATGTTTGCTATAACACATGTACAAAAATACATGTTTGCTATAAACGTGTATAAAAATACATGTTTGCTATAACACATATACAAAAATACATGTTAGCTATAACACATGTATTTTTATACATGTGCTATAACGTGTATAAAAATACATGTTTGCTATAACACGTGTTTCACATTTGAGACCCATGTAGCTAATGGAAGTGCAAAGTGGGTTTGACTAATGGAATTATTTTGCTAGCAACAATTACTAAAAAAGGCAGCAATGTCCCACCCCAGAGTACCACAACCCAGGTTTTCATTTTTTGTTGGTCAGAGTATATATCCAGTTTTTTTTTCTTCACATGTTGGCATCATTATGAGTAAAACAATTATTGTGCTAGCAACAATTAATAAAAAAGGCAGCAATGTTTTTTTATTTCCCATACTTCTATATCTTCTGCAAAGGCAAAGACAATCGGTCCAAAAGGGGTAGCGGAGGGGTAGCTCTAAACATAAGAAATAGTCTTGAAGCCCAGGTGTTAAATCTGGACAAAGAAAACAACGCCAAATCAATATGGGTCAGAAAAATGGACAAAAATTCAAAGCGCATAATAATAGGAGCATGCTATAGATCGCCAAATTCAGACGCCGAGCAAAATAATCTGTTAGACAATGACATTAGAAATGCGTGTAGAAAAGGAGAAGCCATACTAATGGGGGATTTCAACTTCCCCCGTATAAAATGGGAAAACCCGGTGGGGAGCACGACGGACGAAATTGAAATGGTGGAAATGACAAATGACTGCTTCCTAACGCAATTTGTCAAGGCACCGACTGAGGGGAGGCATGCCATGATTTAGTCTTTTCAAATAACGAAGACAGAATAACTAAAACAGAGGTCAGAGAGCCATTGGCAAACTCAGACCACAACATTAAAACCCCAAAAGTAATGACTAAAGCTAAGGTTTACAATTTTAGAAAAGCAAACTATGAAGATATGAAACAGAGACTAACAGACGTAGATTGGAGTAAAATAGAGAAAACATCCACAGAAAAAGGATGGCTGTTTTTTAAAATGTAGTACTAGAGGCGCAAAACAATTGCATCCCAAAAGTAGACAAATCTAAATCTAAAACAAAATGGCCAAAATGGTTAAATAGATCTATTAAAAATAATATTCAGCGAAAAAAGGCACTTTACAGAGCGTTTAAAAGGGACCAAAAACAAAGTACACAGAAAGAGTACTTGGAACTGCAAACACAAGAAAAAAAGGATAGAAAGGCCAAGAGAGAGATAGAAATCAATATTGCTAAGGGGGCTAATACCAATTCCAAAATGTTTTTCCGACATAACAGCAAGAGAACATTCAAAGAGGAGGTTACATGTCTAAGAGACAAATGGCAAAATCACAGGCGAAGAAAAAAAATAGCAAATATGTTAAATGATTACTTTTTACAGGTTGTTACAAAGGAGGACACAGACAACATGCCCCACATGTTGACCTGCTCCTATCCAATTTTAAATAACTTTAGCATAACAGAGGCAGAAGTGTTAAAGGGACTAGGAGCTCTTAAAATAAACAAATCCCCTGGGCCGGATGAGATCCTCCCAATAGTACTCAGAGAAATGAAAGAGGTTATTTACAAACCGCTAACCAAGATCATGCAACAGTCACTTGACACGGGTTGTACCGTCAGACTGGAAAATTGCAAACGTAATACCCATCCACAAAAAGGGAGACAAAACCGAACCAGGTAACTACAGACCAATAAGCCTGACTTCTATTATATGTAAACTTATGGAAACTATAATAAGATCTAAAATGGAAAATTACCTATATGGTAACAATATCCTGGGAGACAGCCAGCATGGTTTTAGGAAAGGGAGATCGTGTTTAACTAACCTGCTTGACATTTTTTGAGGATGCAACATTGACAATGGGTAATTGCAAAGCATACGACATGGTTTATTTAGATTTCCAGAAAGCTTTTGACAAAGTCCCGCATAAAAGATTAATTCCCAAACTGAACGCAGTAGGGATTCAAGGAAATGCATGCACATGGATTAGGGAGTGGTTAACATGTAGAAAACAGAAAGTACTGATTTAGAGGAGAAACCTCAAAATGGAGCGAGGTAACCAGTGGTGTACCATAGGGATCAGTATTAGATCTTCTGTTATTCCTAATCTACATTAATGATTTAGATTCTGGTATAGTAAGCAAACTTGTTAAATTTGCAGACGACACAAAAATAGGAGGAGTGGCAAACACTGTTGCAGCAGCAGCAAAGTTTATGTTGACTCAGAAATGTGTTCATCTAGACAATGTGGGGAAGCTATAAAAAAATGCCAACAAGATGCTCAGATATATTGTGAAAAGTGTTGAATTTAAATCAAGGGAAGTAATGTTAAAACTTTACAATGCATTAGTAAGACCTCACCTAGAATATTGTGTTCAGTTCTGGTCACCTTGTTACAAAAAGGATATTGCTGCTCGAGAAAGAGTGCAAAAAAGAGCAACCAGAATTATCCCGGGTTTAAAAGGCATGTCGTATGCAGACAGGCTAAAAGAATTGAATCTATTCAGTCTTGAACAAAGAAGACTACGCGGCGATCTGATTCAAACATTCAAAATCCTAAAAGGTATAGACAATGTCAACCCAGGGGACTTTTTTTACCTGAAAAAAGAAACAAGGTCCAGGGGTCACAAATGGAGATTAGATAAAGGGGCATTCAGAACAGAAAATAGGAGTCACTTTTTTACACAGAGAATTGTGAGGGTCTGGAACCAACTCCTCAGTAATGTTGTTGAAACGGACACCCTGGGATCATTCAAGAAGCTGCTTGATGAGATTCTGGGATCAGTAAGCTACTAACAACCAAACGAGCAAGATGGGCTGAATGGCCTCCTCTCATCTGTAAATTTTCTTATGTTCTTCTGTTCTTATGAACAAATCCTTTCTTTGAATTCAATTGAAATGTGTTTGAAGCTATATAAAGTATCCCATTACCCATGATAAAAAAGTAAGTTATATTGTTCTGGTAAATCTTTAAGTATTACCAAAAAAAGCAAGCAACAGTGAAATGTTGATTTAAGATATAAGAGTAAGCACAGCTGCAGCAGTTTGGACTGTCTTTGTTGTATCTGTAATTTAATAAACAGCGCTGTCAAATCCTGATTGCTTCATAGGAAAAGATAACAAATGACATTATATGAATTGTATTGTAAATTGTATTGTGAGAGAGGGCAGTTATAAGGATTATACTCATCATTGCTTTCTGAAGCAGACCGTTGAATAAACATCCTGAGGTACTGTAAAAGAATCGCACCTCTCCGCGGTTCGTTGCCCCTTTAAAAACACTGACCCAGGCACAGAATTTAAACAAAACAACACACACTGTTTTCACACAGATCACACAAAAAGGCTCTACACTACCTTTTCCTTTTCCTTTTTATTTACGGCTGTACCCACACACCAGCACAGTCGGGCTTCTACACACTTCAGCAACCGTGAGCAGACTGACGGCACTCTTTAAATATCCTGCACCTGGCTCTAATTTACAATCATAGCCAGGTGCAGGTGATAATTAAAAATAAAACAATTAACAAACCAATTAAACCAAAAATGTGCCTACGCACATGTTTTTCTGCAGGGAGGATTTAACCCCCTCCCTGCTGTCTCACAGTACGCACTGCAGTTCCCGTCTGTATCTGTATTTTAAACTAGTTTTGCTTTAAAATCTCACAAGCCAAACAAGATCAAAACACGGCCCCACGTTACCAGAAATGTCTGTATTTTATTCTCATTATGTATTAATAGAAGTGTTTTCCTTTCCCAGACATGTGGAGGCACGCTCGTTTTACATATACTCTCTGCGGATGCTGCCGGGGGTGGAGCGGGGAGGATACAAGCCGATCATGTCTCTGGCATCTGAGAGGAACACCACGGCTGATGAATGGAGACAGTTTGACAGGTACACCAGGATCCAGATTCATCATCTAAACCAGGGGTGCCCAATCCTGGTCCTGGAGGGCCGATGTCCCTCCTGGCTTTTATTGCAACTGTGCCCTAAATTACTTAATTGGACCAATCAAGCCCTTATTAGAAGCTTAATTGGTCCAATTAATCAATTTAGTGTACAGTTTGAACAAAAACCAGGAGGGCATCGGCCCTCCAGGACCAGGATTGGGCACCCCTGATCTAAACCATTCATCCAGCTTGAGTTTTACCCCTTATTATCACCCAAGTAGAGATACAATAATTAATCAATTTGATTGGCATTTATTTTGCAAGTCTCTATTAAACATTCAAAGATCAATTAATTGTTCTTTACATGATATATCATATAGTAATAAATGTATGTATTGTTTGTATAGTGATACAAGACCACAGTATGGCTCATTGTAGTTCACCAAGTGGTCCTTGAATGAAGAATAAGTGTTCTTTATAGTTGGTATGAATACATACTTTCCCTAGCAAATTTTTGTGCCTTTTTTTAACAAATAGTCCATCATTAAATGATCATTGGATATTATTATGCACCATTCAAGTAGCCTATCAGGACCATCATATCACATGCATACCATCACATGCATATCACGATACATATTGCATCATGACACTAGTGTATAATTGCACCCCATACAATATATCATTATACAGATATGCATGTTTTCAATTGTATTGAAAGGCTCTTGTGAAGACTCTTTTGTTTCCTACTGTTAAATATTGAAGTGTTCTTCCTGCACTGATTATTGCTCATGTTTACGTGCCCGCTATTCCATTAGAACAATGGGTTTCTGATTGCACCTATGACTTTCCTATTCAGGAGGTTGAGTGGGGCAAACAAATCTTCCAGCACAGGTATTGAGTGCTCTGATAGGGCAGAGTATATTTGACAGTGATAAATATGGAAATTGGCTTCAGCAATGTACTAATACAGCCTGCTTGTAACAGCATCAGTGCCCCTTGCTTGTACACCTGTTGTCCAATCTATTGGAATCTGATTTCATAGGGCAGAATTGTATTGGTTTTGTTTCAAGACCCATGAGTTCCTGTTTGACGCTGCAGGTCGCGGGTGTACATGGCAGATCTGGAGTCCTCTTTGTATTACTCCCTGCGTGTGGAGGTGGGGACTCACAGCACCATCTCAGGGGAGCCGCTCAGCGCACTCAAAGCTTACATCACTGTGCTGGTCAAGGTCAGTCAATACTGGAACAACCACACTCATCCCAGGGTTTGCACTAGTGAGCCATGATAGGCTGAGGCTAACTGGAATAAAGAACAATTAGGAGGATATGAAATCTTTAAAATCTTAAAAGGAGTTGACAAAGTTAACCCAAAGTGTAGCCCTGAAACTAGGACCGGAGGTTGGAAATGAAGTGGAGGTAGACTTAGGTCAGAGGGTAGGAGACACTTGTTTACACAGTAAGTGGTGAGAAGATGGAATGGGTAGCCATGCTGTTGGTGTTGAATTATTGGGATCCTTTAATACCTGACATAAGAACATAAGAAAGTTTACAAACGAGAGGAGGCCATTCGGCCCATCTTGCTCGTTTGGTTGTTAGTAGGTTATTGATCCCAGAATCTCGTCAAGCAGCTTCTTGAAGGATTCCAGGGTTACAGCTTCAACAACATTACTGGGGAGTTGGTTCCAGACCCTCACAATTCTCTGTGTAAAAAAGTGCCTCCTATTTTCTGTTCTGAATGCCCCTTTATCTAATCTCCATTTGTGACCCCTGGTCCTTGTTTCTTTTTTCAGGTCGAAAAAGTCAGCTGGGTCAACATTGTCAATATCTTTTAGAATTTTGAATGCTTGAATCAGATCACCGCATAGTCTTCTTTGTTCGAGACTGAATAGATTCAATTCTTTTAGCTCTCTGCATACGACATGCCTTTTAAACCCAGGATAATTCTGGTGCTCTTCTTTGCACTCTTTCTAGAGCAGCAATATCCTTTTTGTAACGAGGTGACCAGAACTGAACTCAATATTCTAGGTGAGGTCTTACTAATGCATTGTAAAGTTTTAACATTACTTCCCTTGATTTAAATTCAACACTTTTCACAATATATCTGAGCATCTTGTTGGCCTTTTTTATAGTTTCCCCACATTGTCTAGATGAAGACATTTCTGAGTCAACATAAACTCCTAGGTCTCTTTCATAGATTCCTTCTTCAATTTCAGTATCTCCCATATGATATTTATAATGCACATTTTTGTTGCCTGCATGCAATACTTAACACTTTTCTCTATTAAATGTCATTTGCCATGTGTCTGCCCAGTTCTGAATGCTGCCTAGATCATTTTGAATGACCTTTGCTGCTTCAACAGTGTATGCCACTCCTCCTATTTTTGTGTCGTCTAAATCTAAATCATTAATGTAGATTAGGAATAGCAGAGGACCTAATACTGATCCCTGTGGTATTCCACTGGTTACCTCGCTCCATTTTGAGGTTTCTCCTCTAATCAGTACTTTCTGTTTTCTACATGTTAACCACTACCTAATCCATGTGCATGCATTTCCTACTAAGAACTGGACGAGAACTGGATCAGGTCTGATAGACAGAATGGTCTGCTTGTTTGTACAATTGTTACACGGACCTACCTCCTGTATTAATAGATATTACTCTAACTCACCCTTATTTGTGCATCGTTTTCCATCTGGCATTATGACTAAGTTAGAAGTGGTGTGAAATCCGACCAGTTTGTTTCCATTAGTAGCATCAAGCCGGTTTAAATTGGAACTGCTTCAGCCCCAGTTAGGATTGTGGCTTGCTGGCTGAAATTAGTCTCTGAACTAGTACAAAGGCAGGTGAATAAGAATAAAAGGATCAGCTGCGTACAGAGGTGATAACTAAAGAAAAGGACCACAAAGTTACAAAATCAAAGTTAAACTAGACACAGTAGCTTGGGCTAGCTTGTTGGGAGCACTGACTTTAAACTAGATAATACATCTCTTTGTACGGCCGAGCAGTGCATTTACTGTGTGCAGTGTGCAATTGGAGGAAAGTGGTGTACTTTTTGAGAGTGACCAGCAGAGGGAGACAAGAGCTTGATTGAGCAAAGAAAGAAGAAAGGGTTGGAACAGATGTGACAGGGAATAGGAGAGAATTATTGAGACATACAGACTCGCTAGAAACCACAGCCTCTCTCAGTCCTGTATGTACTAGAGACTGGAGTGTGGGAGCTGTATGTAAACCATATAGGTGTCACGTTTGAATGTATAGCTATATAAAACTATATTAAATATTTTATTTCGGCATGCAAGTTTTGTTTGAAACTTTCCTGGTCCTTTTTAGCTATGGATATCTGTAACGATGTCTATTATATCACATCTGTTTGTTACTGTATAAGCACACACTCAGCTACACTTGTGCTCTGGATTTAGGTACATTCTTCCACTTTAAATAATTAAAAACATTGGGCTCTGTGTACTAATATTACTTATGTGTTTGTAAATACTGCAAATTCGTAGCCTCCGCCCTTCGTGCGATGTACTAAACAACTCTTTTTCATGAACAACTACTGTAATATCACCGCAAGTTTAGGAACAGCATAAATTACTGCTCATTATACAGGAGAGATCAGAATTTGCATCTCATTATGAATAGATTCGCAACGCTGAAAGTCAAGATTTAGGCCCTGACCATACTCAAACATTTTAATTAATCCAGCTCAAAGCGTCCACGTTAAAGTACAGTTTCATGTTTAGTTGGACTTAATGCGTCGAAACACTATTAAAAATAGTTTGGTTACAGTTCCTAGCAATGCAATGGACTGTGGGGTTTAATACAATAGTATCTCACCATACATGTCTGTTTATACAACCTTGCACATATGGAGCCCGTGCCCACGGAAAACATAACGCTTTTTAGCATGAACGTTATGGCTTTCTTTCTTAAAAGCACAATGTACATTTTATCATAATGTGAGTATTTTGTTTTGAACTCTAAAGTACTTCTTGACCGATTTTCATGGCTCCAGATATTAAGTGCCTTGATTTTGGCATCTGATCACATCTCGCTCCATGATCAACCATTTTACAACAAGCCTCAGAAATTGTATACAGTTATTATTATTATTGTTTATTTCTTAGCAGATGCCCTCATCCAGGGCGACTTACAATTGCTACAAGATATCACATTATTTTTACATACAATTACATTCTTTTTTACACATTATTTTTACATACAATTACCCATTTATACAGTTGGGTTTTTACTGGAGCAACAGTACAGTACCTTGCTCAAGGGTACATTAGCAGTGTCCCCCAGCTGGGATTGAACCCACGACCCTCCGGTCAAGAGTCCAGAGCCCAAACCACTACTCCACACTGCTGCCCGTACAGTACAGCAGTATTGATAGTCGTTCCCTTTCAATTCGAAGATGACCACCAACCAATACTTTTTGGATATGCCTGCCTTAGGTAGGTATTCGCTGAGCATTTTATGTCAGAGCTGCCGATAGGCCCCTCCATGGAGTGACGTCCTCGGTCCCGCCTGCTGAGGGAATAAGTTGTCGCTCCGCGGAGCCCACTTCCTCTTTTGTCTCTCACCTATGGTAAGGTGCGCTTCTGTTTCACTAACCCGAGAGTGGGTTTTTTGAAAGAGCTCTTCTGAGTCGACTGTAATTCCCTTGCATTCATGCTGAGAGTCGGCTTACCGCTCTCGTGGAATCAGCGGCTCCATTTTGAGTCTTTTTTCCTTCTTCACGGTCTGCTTCACTTGTGTCTCATCCGTCTTTTCTTGGCTTTCAGGGAGAACACCGTTCCTCTGCTGGGGCTCAGCTTGCCGCCCCGTCATTGAGTGACTCTGCCGGCTGTCGTTCACACAGCTTGGCAAAAAAAATCAAATAAAAAAACAACAGTCAGTCAGCCGTGTGTTCCTCCACCGGGGCTGTGCTCTATCCTGCCCCGCTGTCGAGTAGAATGCCTGCTGTCCCCATCTCCACCAGCAGAGGATGAATGCCTGCTGTCCCCGTCTCCACCAGCAGAGGGAGAATGCCTGCTGGTTTCGGCTCCAGAGTCAGAGGGAGAGGAGCCATCTCCAGCGCCAGAGGGAGAGGTCCCACCGCTGTCTCCAGAGCGAGAGGGAGAGCCGCACCAGTCCCCTGCAAGTGAGGGAGAGCCGCACCAATCCCCTGCAAGTGAGGGAGAGCCGCACCAGTCCCAGTCCCCTGCAAGTGAGGGAGAGCCGCACCAGTCCCCTGCAACAGAACGAGAACCGCACCAGTCCCCTGCAACAGAGGGAGACTACCCGCTGCTCTCGTCTCCCCCACCAGGCAATTACCCACTGCTCTCGCCTCCATCGCCAGGGGGAGACTGCCCGCTGCTCCCACATACGCTGCCAGGAGACTGCCCGTGCGCCCACCTTCGTCGCCAGGAGTCTATACGCTGCTCCCACCTTCATTGCCAAGAGACTACACGCTGCTCCTACCTCCACCTCTTCCACCACCTCTGCCTCCGGCACCTCCACCGCCAGAGGGAGAGCAGCCGGAACTGACTTTGCCTCCACTGCCAGAAGGAGAGCAGCAGGAGCTGCCTCTCCCACCACCACAAGAGGGAGACTGCCTGCAGCTTCCCCCTCCAACCCTACAGGAAGGACCAGGACGTGATGCTGATGGGCCTCAGCCGCCCCTGCATAGTCTACTGAGCGGAGCACGGCCGAAAACAGCCCGGCCGCAGCAGCCGCGAAGAGGGCCATCCTCGCCACACCCATTGCCAGAGTGGCCAACCCCAACACCACGACTGGTCCTAAATCCATCCCCGCCCGGGGATGCCTTCACGTCATCGCTCGGGGATGCCTGTCTCGCACCCCCCAAGGACGTCTGCCTCGCTCCGCTCAGGGATGCCACAGCCGCTCCGCTCAGGGATGCCCATCTGGATCGCCTGGGGTTGCCTGCTGCTCGCCATCGCCTGGGGATTCTGGTGCGCTATCGCCTGGGGTTGCCTGTGGCTCAGCATCGCTTAGAAGCATTTATTGTCTCTCCGGGCTGTTCACCTCCCCGGAGTGATGAAGTGGGCGGCGGACCTCCTCTCGAGGGAGGGTCCTCACCCGTCAGAATGGCTACTCCACCCTCAGGTGGTGCAGCACGTTTGGGATCACTTCGGGGAAGCACAGGTTGATCTCTGTCTTGGCAGAGATGACTCATTGCCCCCTGGGGTTCTCCCTCTACCATTGCAGAGGTCCACTAAGTGTCGACGCCCTAGCCAACAAATGGCCCAAAGCGCTTTTGTACGCTTTCCTGCCGATACCACTGCTCCCTGACTTCCTCAAGAAGATCAGGAGAGAGAAAGCGACAGTTCTTCTGGTGGCCCCCAGACGGCCCAGGAGAATCTGGTTTTCGAACCTTTGTCAGCTGCTGCAGGGCCAGCCCTGGGAGATCCCGCTGTGCATGGATCTCCTCAGTCAGACGCAAGGCACCCTCTGGCACCCAGAACCAGGCAGACTCCAGCTGTGGGTCTGGCCCCTGAACTGGACCATCTGTCCGCCTTGGGGCTGTCAGATGCGATAGTTAGTACACTTCAGAACGCTAGGGCTTCTTCCACAAGAGCATTATGTGCTTACAAATGGAGGTATTTTCAGAAGAGGTCATGACCCTGTCTACTGCCCCACAGCAATTATTTTACAGTTTCTGCAAGGTCCCCCTCTACGCTGAAAGTGTACTTGGCAGCTATGTCTGCATGCCATGTTTCCCCAGGAGCCCATATTCTGGCCACCCGTTTTCTAAAAGGTGCTCATCGACTGAGTCCCCCTAGAAAGGACGCCCTCCCGAGTGGAGTCTAGATGTTGTAGTGGAGGCTCTCACTACGGCCCCGTTTGAGCCTATACATTCCATAGAGCTGAAATATCTCTCGATGAAGACAGAGTTTTTATTGGCCATCACCTCCCCAGTTCCCTGAAAGAGAAGACGACCACCAAACCTTGCCAGGTCACATAACTTCAATACAAAAGAGGAAGTGTGTTCCGCGGAGCGGCTACTTATTCCCTCGGCAGGCGGGACCGAGTGCACCAAGTACCATGCGCACCAAGTGCACCTAGTACCACACGCACCGAGCACCAAGGCACCGAAGTGGCGTGTGCACCGAGTACCGTGCGCACTAAGTGTACAGAGCACCGAGTGTATCGAGCACCGAGTGCTCCGAGCACAGTGTGCAACAAGGCACTACAGTGCCTTGCGAAAGTATTCGGCCCCCTTGAACTTTGCGACCTTTTGCCACATTTCAGGCTTCAAACATAAAGATATGAAACTGTAATTTTTTGTGAAGAATCAACAACAAGTGGGACACAATCATGAAGTGGAACGAAATTTATTGGATATTTCAAACTTTTTAACAAATAAAAACTGAAAAATTGGGCGTGCAAAATTATTCAGCCCCTTAAGTTAATACTTTGTAGCGCCACCTTTTGCTGCGATTACAGCTGTAAGTCGCTTGGGGTATGTCTCTATCAGTTTTGCACATCGAGAGACTGAAATTTTTGCCCATTCCTCCTTGCAAAACAGCTCGAGCTCAGTGAGGTTGGATGGAGAGCATTTGTGAACAGCAGTTTTCAGTTCTTTCCACAGATTCTCGATTGGATTCAGGTCTGGACTTTGACTTGGCCATTCTAACACCTGGATATGTTTATTTGTGAACCATTCCATTGTAGATTTTGCTTTATGTTTTGGATCATTGTCTTGTTGGAAGACAAATCTCCGTCCCAGTCTCAGGTCTTTTGCAGACTCCATCAGGTTTTCTTCCAGAATGGTCCTGTATTTGGCTCCATCCATCTTCCCATCAATTTTAACCATCTTCCCTGTCCCTGCTGAAGAAAAGCAGGCCCAAACCATGATGCTGCCACCACCATGTTTGACAGTGGGGATGGTGTGTTCAGGGTGATGAGCTGTGTTGCTTTTACGCCAAACATAACGTTTTGCATTGTTGCCAAAAGTTCGATTTTGGTTTCATCTGACCAGAGCACCTTCTTCCACATGTTTGGTGTGTCTCCCAGGTGGCTTGTGGCAAACTGTAAACGACACTTTTATGGATATCTTTAAGAAATGGCTTTCTTCTTGCCACTCTTCCATAAAGGCCAGATTTGTGCAGTATACGACTGATTGTTGTCCTATGGACAGAGTCTCCCACCTCAGCTGTAGATCTCTGCAGTTCATCCAGAGTGATCATGGGCCTCTTGGCTGCATCTCTGATCAGTCTTCTCCTTGTATGAGCTGAAAGTTTAGAGGGACGGCCAGGTCTTGGTAGATTTGCAGTGGTCTGATACTCCTTCCATTTCAATATTATCGCTTGCACAGTGCTCCTTGGGATGTTTAAAGCTTGGGAAATCTTTTTGTATCCAAATCCGCTTTAAACTTCTCCACAACAGTATCTCGGACCTGCCTGGTGTGTTCCTTGTTCTTCATGATGCTCTCTGCACTTTAAACGGACCTCTGAGACTATCACAGTGCAGGTGCATTTATACTGAGACTTGATTACACACAGGTGGATTCTATTTATCATCATTAGTCATTTAGGTCAACATTGGATCATTCAGAGATCCTCACTGAACTTCTGGAGAGAGTTTGCTGCACTGAAAGTAAAGGGGCTGAATAATTTTGCACGCCCAATTTTTCAGTTTTTATTTGTTAAAAAGTTTGAAATATCCAATAAATTTCGTTCCACTTCATGATTGTGTCCCACTTGTTGTTGATTCTTCACAAAAAATTACAGTTTCATATCTTTATGTTTGAAGCCTGAAATGTGGCAAAAGGTCGCAAAGTTCAAGGGGGCCGAATACTTTCGCAAGGCACTGTATGTGCGCCGAGGCACCGTGCGTACTGAGTGCACTGAGGTGCTATGTGTACCGAAGTGCACCGAGCACACCGAGCACCATGCGCACCAAGGTACCAAAGTACCAAGGGCTGAGCGTGCACTGAGGTACCAAAGCACCAGGGGCAGGTAATGCAGCGGTGCCTACCCTAATCAAGTGTAGTCAGCCACCTGGTCAGCGTGCAGCATGGGTGAGAGCTCAGTTAGTTGATAAAGAATATAACCAAGGAAAACACACTTTTTTTTTTTTGAACGCCCAACAGTTGGTGGGCCGAGGCAGCCGGCGAGGTCTACTCGACAGCGGGGCAGGCTAGAGCACAGCCCCAGTGGAGGAACACACGACTGACTGACGGGGCAGCAAACTGAGCCCCAGTGGAGGAACAGTGTTCTCCCTGAAAGCCGAGAAAAGATGGCTGCGACACCAGTGAAGAAGGAGAAAAGACTCAAAATGGAGCCGCTGATTCCACGAGAGCGGCAAGTGGGCTTTCAGCACGAATGCAAGGGAATTACAGTCGAAGAGCTCTTTCAAAAAAACCAGTCTCGGGTTAGTGACACAGAAGCGTACCTTACCGTAGGTGAGAGGCAAAAGAGGAAGTGGGCTCCGCAGAGCGACTACTTATTCCCTCGGCAGACAGGACCGAGGATGTCGCTCCATGGAGGGGCCTATCGGCAGGTCTGACATATAATGCTCAGCGAATACCTACCTAAGGCAGGCATATCCCAAAAGTATTGGTTGGTGGTCATCTTCTCTTTCAGGGAACCAGGGTTACGGTAAGTAACCTGATTTTCTCAACTCCTTCAGTACAATACAGTACAGTACAATATTTGTAATGCCAACGCACCAAAACATATCAGAAAGCATTTTGGGATATTGGAGGATATACAAAAAACATAGTTCAGTATTACAGTGTTCACACTTCTGACAAACTGCACTACCTGATGCAATCTAATTTAGAACCAGACTCAAGACTACCTCCTGAGGTGGTCTTGAGTCTGGTTCTCGAGTACGGTATTAAATGCTGCATAGGGTGGACGCTAACTGTATTTAGCACTTTTAAGCCGGTTTAAAGGCATAGTGTGGACAGGGCGTTAGAACTTCCTTCTGACAAAGATAAATCAGTGGTATATTGAACAGAAAGAAGTAGTAGGCAAATATATTAGGAGCGAGCTATGGCTTCTGCAGACTCCGACCTTAATGCAACTATGGTACTGGCCAAAAAGAAAAGGAAAACAAATTTCCACAAAGACGAAATTGACCTGTTAGTAAGCGGAAAAAAAAATAGGAAATATTATTTAACACTTCAAAACATGGAAAGAAATAACTAACAAAATAAATTTACTAGGACCAGTTCTGGCGCTGGGATTTACTGGGCCCTGGTGCATGACTGTGAAGTAACCCCCCACAACCCTAACAAAAAGAAGAAAAAAAAAAGTGGAGTGGTGGTGCAGCACAACCTAAAGAAAACCTTTTGAAAATAAATACATCAGCAGCAACATCTGAATCTTCAACAAAACATATTCTAACAAGACAGTAATCAATCAAGTAACAGTATATCTAAACATTTTAATAAGTCAATTATGTAGCAAAATGAATCAATTTCATTAATAACTCGATTTAGTTAATATTGAAACATATTACTATCTTCAAATTAGTCACAAAATGTATTAATCATAATCATCAATTGGATTTTTAAATTAATGTTATCAAGTACAGAAGCTAGTATGAAAACGTTTATATATAAAAAAAAATGTGCATCTCAAAACCTAGCCTGCAGTACAAATGCATTCTTTACAACTCATAAGTGAAAAAACGAATTCTATGAACACACTTAACAAATTAATATTGCAAAAGCATGTTAATTTAAGAATATGTTATATCAGTTGTCTATGCACTACATAATTAATTACTGATGGAAAAAAAAATTCAGTTTTTAATGAAAGAACTCTGCAATTATTTGTTTCTGTGCTTCCCTTCATTAATAAAGCACCTTAACATATAAAAGAAACCAAAACAAAATGTATTTATTGCCATTGTTATTTAATATAGAATATTAATAAATATATATTTTTTTGGGTTCTTTTATATTGTAAGGTGCTTTATTTTAAAGTAACTAAAAGCCCGGAAACGTTTAAACAGTTAGTTTCACAAACAAGCAGGTAGTTGAATCTACCCCACAGAGAGGCATGCATAAAATAACAGTCACAAACCGAAGTCGTAAATCAGGAAAAAATGATAATACATCAAGGGTAACCGCGAAAATTTTAATATTATAATTACATTCATACATTTGCATACAAAACTAACAGTCGTAACTAAAGTACCGCAACAGGGATGAAACTAAGTTATGGGAGTGAAAATGACTTTAATAAATAGTGGGTAGGTCTACAAATTCACAAAAACCTACAAAAGTCAAGATACGAAAGAAAAATCAATGCTACATAGAGCCCATTGTATCCACTGCCCACAGGTGTCAATGTAGAGACTGTTATTGTTAGATATTTGAACAATTCCCCGGGGCATATTTAAAAAAAAAAAAAAAATGTTGTCAAAAGATGTTTTTATCAATGAATTGGATCTTAGCTCAACTCAGGAGGGTCAGAAGGAGGCTAGCTTTTCTAGTAATAACTTCTCCTGGTTTATGAATGCCACACTCAGAATCTTTACATCCAGTGTATCAACGGACCTCTTTATTCAATTGTGGCAAACTTGCTATGAGCAGGAGTCTAGGCCAGGGTGATCTAGGGGTAGAACAAAAAGGCACAAGATTAGCAAGTAAGTTGCTGTAATGTACAGAAAAAAGTACAATTGCACAAGATTGTATGCACTACACATAAGTACAGCTTTCTTATGTTTATACTTATTCCAATGTATATTTAAAAGGAATGTTAAAGTACACTGACGTTATTGTAATCAACTATATTTCAAGTTCCACAGCAAAAAAGCAAGGCAGATTTGTTCTGTCAGATCCACTTCTAGTTACGTTTGCTTATTTTATGTACTCCAACTCTGCCTATTTCAATTACAGTAATCCGTCGCATATCCGCCCTACCCGTTTACCCGTCATGATCAATCGCTTCAGGAACGTTAGTTTATTATTGAACAGAGAAGATTAGTTCAGAGATTGTAGATCACCAGAGTTTTTGTACACTGTGTTATATGTGCTCCGTGTGCAACCATTGTTGGAAGTGCCACATGAGCTGTTCAGTGTGTTGACTTGATATGTAAATAAATCCTGTTCTCCCATGGGGGCATATCTACTTCAACCTCCGTCTCGCTCTCCTACCTGTCACTTCGTGGCCGGCAGCTCCCCTCCATGGGGCTTCAGCAGCAACACTTCCTGTTGCCACATAGGACCGGCAGCGACCCCAGGCGAAGCAGAGCCGGCAGCGACCCCAGGCGAAGCAGAGCCAGCAGCGACCCCAGGCAAAGCAGAGCCGGCAGCGACCCCAGGCGAAGCAGGATCCTCAGCGGTCCCAGGTGAAGCAGGACAAGCAGCAAACCTAGAAGAAGCAAAAGACACAGCAACCCCAGGTGAAGCGGGACCTTCAGCAACCCCAGGCGAAGCGAAGCAGCAGGCAGCCCCAGGCGATGCAGAGCAACAGGCAGCCCCAGGCGATGCGGAGCAACAGGCAGCCCCAGGCGATCCAGACGTGGCATCCCTGAGCGGAGCAGGCGTGGCATCCCTGAGCAGTGCAAGGCAGGCATCCTTGGGCGGTGCAAGGCAGGCATCCTTGGGCGGTGCAAGGCAGGCATCCTTGGGCGGTGCAAGGCAGGCATCCTTGGGCGGTGCAAGGCAGGCATCCTTGGGCGGTGCAAGGCTGGCATCCCTGGGCGATGGCGAACTGCCATCCCCGGGCGATGCACGACAGGGCAGTGGCGGTCCCTCGGGAGGCGATGGCAGCAGTGGACCTTCGGGAGGCGATGGCGGCAGCGGACCCTTGGGAGGCGACGGCGGGAGGGGAGTCAGGACCAGCGGTGGTGCTGGGGTTGACCCTCTTCTCAGCCACTGCGACCCGGCAGTTTTCCCCTTTGCTCTGCTCAGCAGCCTATGCAAAGGGGCCTGTGGACCGCCAGACTCCTGTCCAGGTCTGTCCTGTCGTGAAGGGAGAGGCAGCTCCTGCTCCTCTCCCTTGGGCGGTGGTGAAGACATAGGCAGCTCCTGGTGCTCTGCTCCTGGTGAAGGCAGCAGGGGCTCCTCCCCATAAGAACATAAGAAAGTTTACAAACGAGAGGAGGCCATTCAGCCAATTTTGCTCGTTTGGTTGTTAGTAGCTTATTGATCCCAGAATCTCATCAAGCAGCTTCTTGAAGGATCCCAGGGTGTCCGCTTCAACAACATTACTGGGGAGTTGGTTCCAGACCCTCACAATTCTCTGTGTAAAAAAGTGCCCCCTATTTTCTGTTCTGAATGCCCCTTTTTCTAATCTCCATTTGTGACCCCTGGTCTTGTTTCTTTTTTCAGGTCAAAGTCCCCTGGGTCGACATTGTCTATACCTTTTAGGATTTTGAATGTTTGAATCAGATCGCCACGTAGTCTTCTTTGTTCAAGACTGAATAGATTCAATTCTTTTAGCCTGTCTGCATACGACATGCCTTTTAAACCCGGGATAATTCTGGTTGCTCTTCTTTGCACTCTTTCTAGAGCAGCAATATCCTTTTTGTTACGAGATGACCAGAACTGAACACAATATTCTAGGTGAGATCTTACTAATGCATTGCAAAGTTTTAACATTGCTTCCCTTGATTTAAATTCAACACTTCTCACAATTTATCCGAGCATCTTGTTGGCCTTTTTTATAGCTTCCCCACATTGCCTAGATGAAGACATTTCTGAGTCAACATAAACTCCTAGGTCTTTTTCATAGTTCCCTTCTTCAATTTCAATATCTCCCATATGATATTTATAATGCACATTTTTATTGCCTGCATGCAATACTTTACACTTTTCTCTATTAAATGTCATTTGCCATGTGTCTGCCCAGTTCTGAATGCTGTCTAGATCATTTTGAATGACCTTTGCTGCTGCAACAGTGTTTGCCACTCCTCCTATTTTTGTGTCGTCTGCAAATTTAACAAGTTTGCTTACTATACCAGAATCTAAATCCATTAATGTAGATTAGGAATAGCAGAGGACCTAATACTGATCCCTGTGGTACACCACTGTTTACCTCGCTCCATTTTGAGGTTTCCCCTCTAATCAGTACTTTCTGTTTTCTACATGTTAACCACTCCCTAATCCATGTGCATGCATTTTCTTGAATCCCTATTGTGTTCAGTTTGAGAATTAATCAAGTTTCTGTAACACCTATCACATCGTAGTTACTTGTTAGTGCAGTAGCTTCAAGTTCTAACATTTTGTTTTTGAGACTATTAGCATTAAGATAAATACATTTAATAGTTGTCGTACCTGAGTTGTTGCCTTTGTTTTGATGTGGTCTCCCTTCTGTTTTTTGTTTTCTCCCCCCTTCCTTTCTAGTTTAAATGCTTCTGGACCTCCTCAAGGATTCTTTCTCCGAGTAGATTGGTTCCCTTTCTGTTTAAGTGTAGTCCGTCCCACCTATATAGATAGTCCTTGTTGTACAATGTGCTCCAATGTTGAAGAAAGGTGAAGCCTTCCTGTGTGCACCACGATTTCAGCCATGCATTTTGATTTTGTATTTCCAGCTGTCCATATGGTCCTTTTGCAAGGTGCCGGCAGTATCCCACAAAATACCACAGTTTTGGTCTTGTCTTTTAATTTCCTTCCTAGCTCTCTGAATTTGTTTTGCGGGATCTTGGCCTGTCTCTTTCAATGTTGTTTGTACCGATGTGGACAACTACTACCGGGTTGTCTCCTGTTTGTTCTAGGAGCCTGTCCACTTTCTCAGTGATGTCCTTGACAGTGGCTCCTGGAAGGCAGCACATTGTTGTAGTTAGGGGGTCGAAACTGCGAACTGAACTTGCTGTGTTTCTTAAGTCCCCAACAATCATGACCTCCCTTCTTTTTGCTGCCTGGCCAGCACTGTTTATATGGTCCTCGATGTTGTTCCTTTCATTCTCTTGATGTTGGTTTTGATCTAAATGTTGAAGTGGCTCAAATTTGTTGGATGTTGGGATTTCTGGTGGTTGTGTTTGACAAAGTTTCTTTTTTTCCCTGCTTCTGCCTAGCTGAACCCAGCTGTTTTGACTCTCTTCCATCTTCCTGGGAGCGGTGGACGCACCGATTCCTCCCCCTTGTCTCCTCTCCTGCAGCTGTAATTCCACTCTTCGGGGAGGGGGCAATTAACTGGGAAATGCCCCCACTCCCCACAGATGCAGCAACAGTAGGTCTTGCTTATGCTGTGGAGGAGGGCTTCCCAGCTGATATCCTCCTGTGCCTGCTGTTGCTGCAGTTGTTGCAGCTGCTGCTGTCTGTAGCTCTTCCTCCTTCCTCCCATCCTCTTTCTTCCTCACTCCAAAATTAAATGAAAAAAAAACAAAACTGCAGTACCCTTTTCTGGCCTGAGTCCCGGAGGCACTGGTGATCCCACAATGGACGCCATGTGTGGCAGGGTGGCTGAGGGCTGACGTCAGGCCAGATGCAGGAAACAAACAAAAGACCAGGTACTGCGGTGCAAGACGTTTTATTGTCAAATAACAAAAATAAAATAAATATTAAAACAAAAAGACTTTGCTCACAGAGCAAAATAAAAAAAATGTAAGCAAAACCAAATCACAAACACAAAACAACTAAACAGTTCAGGTCAGGCTGGGCAAACACTTTCACTGATCCTGTATTACCTTCTATTTCTCTCTCGCTCTCGTTCCTCCTCTGAACACTCACCACAAGTGCAGAGAGCTGCAGGCTTTTATTTATTGTGGCCGAGGGGTTAATTATCAATTATCTCATTACCCATCGGCCATACAAAACAATAACCTGCACAGGGGCGGAGGGGTACCCTGTTCTAAAAATAAATAAACAATACATTTAAACAGCAGGGCTTTCTGCCCTGCTACACTAACACACAAAACAATTGTTTGGCTTTTGTAAACACTGTATTTTTTGACAAAACCTGTATCCTTTTGTATTGCTGGCAATGCAGAGTTAGATGTGAACTAGATGGTGATGGTGCTTACTGCTAGAAAGACTCTTTGTCTGCTCTATGCTACATTACAGATTTGAGTATTTGCAATAACAACCTGTGGAAGGATGGGGAATTCACTGACACCGGAGACAGAAAGGGTGCCCGATTTATTCTTTACCACAAGGTGGCACTGTGGTGCTGCTTCTACCAACGATGGTATTAGCAAGTTACTTGGTCACCTTTGGTGCACATGCAAGTGCCAGAAATAATAATCCAAAACAGAAGGTACAAAGGAAAAAGACAACACAAAACACTTTTATCAAACTACAAAATAAAGATGCTGCACTCTGCAGCATTCCCCTGGCCGTTGCTATCTGCACGGCCCGGGTCTCCGTCCTACGCTCACCCGCTCCCTCAACCTGTTATACAGATACATTCCAGGGGTCTGCCCAAGTTTTTCCCCGCTACTAAAAAAAAATCTTTTTTTTTCTTTTTCTTTTGTTTTGTTCTTGTTCCTCTCTGGCTATGCTTGGTCGGCAGCAGCTCTTCCGCTGGCTCGTTTTCGTCTTAGAGGGGTAGGTCTGAGGGAACAACAGAGCATTATTTTATAGACCGAGCAATCCACCAAGGCCTGCCTCTCAGCCACTCGGAGAGAGGGAAAGCCAACACACCCTCTTCACTACCACGACTGACAGGTGGATCTTACGAGGCTGCTGCCCTCTTCCTGCAGCACCATGCATGCGTCAGACAGTCAGCACAGATCTCTCCTGTTACACAACCACATTATAACAAGGTAAGGGGACAAAGTCACAGAATTCCTTCTGGTTTCCCATGATTTCTGCTGAATAGTTGCACACATATCTTATATACTGTAGGTCTAGTGGATCAAATGACATGCCACAGGACCACTAAAAAGGGGAATTCTATATTCTCAGATATTTTGCACAGTACCATTTCTATCTTTTTAAAAACTATAAGCAAGTACTGTACAGCAGAGTTACAGTGCTAGCGACTACACTCCACTATTTAATTGTCTACTAAAATTCAATCATGTAACCATCTTCAGTACGGTTAGAACTGAAGTTTGAGATTGCATTACAAACCAATGTGTCTATATGTCTGTGGCAGGGTGACTGGGCGGTGACGTCAGGCAGAAGCAGGAAGGTACTGCAGTTAAAGTAAATGACGCAACGCATCTTTTTATTTTTAAATAACAAAAATAAAATAGATATTTAAACAAAAACACTTGCTCACAGAGCAAAAATAAAACAGTAAACAAAAATAATCAAGAACACAAAATACTAAATAAAACCCAGGTCAGGCTGAGCAATTGCCTTCACTGTTCCTAGATTATTATTAAGTTTCGTTTTCTCTCTCTCTCGTTCTCTCCGCTCCTAAAACTCCCACCCGGAACTGAGAGTGCTGCACGTTTATATGCAGGTGGCCATCTCCCGATTTAGTAATAAATTAATCACCCAATTAATTCGGGAGATGGCCACCTTCTGCAGGAGTTTATTAAATTATTCCTGGCAGAGAACGAGTACCCACTCTCGCCTCTGCCAGAACACACTTTAAATAAAACAATAAACAAACCCTGCGGCGCTTCGCCGTCACAAATACATAAATAATAACAAAAAATACGGCGCTTCACCGTCATATAAATACATAAATCAAATCAAACAAAACAAATACAAAATACACTGCACAGGGGTGGAGGGGGAGACCCCGATGTAAAAATAAATAAATACGTACAGGGCTCTCTTCCGCCCGCTACAATGTCCTATGAGGAAGCACAAAGTGAATGCACTGTTGTGACTCAGGGTTTTTTTAATAAACATTTCTAGTTTAGTATGACATTAAAGTTTGGCCATTGCTGCAGTTCATTCAATGTGTAATACTTTTCATGGTAAAATACAAGGAACAAATTAGGACAAAATAAAGATAATGCCCGAATATTGAATGGTAATGCGTGATAACAGGCTTTTATCCCTCTTCCTAAACTGTAATCAATTCAATGCAATTCAATTCAACTGTGCTTTATTGGCATGACATGTTTATAGGTACAGTATTGCCAACGCTTTTACATATAAACAAACAGGCAAATAATAATATAGTTTGAATAATATCAGCAGTATTTTATTTACATAGTAAAATGTATAAAGCCTTTTGTGACTGTCATTTTGTATCTCTCATGTTGTGGCATGAGAGTGTGTATTGGGCAGCCAGCTGTGCTGTGGCCTTGGTCTCTCCCAGTACTGCTCTTAGTCTGGACTGTTTGTTCAGCTGTGGGAACCTTTTAGGGTTTTGACTTGGGAACGCTCTATAGTTAGGCCTTGGTCTAACCATTAAATTAACAATCAGAGAATCTAGGGATTACATTTTACTTGTAATAAGGTTTAATACATTACAAGGGTTCTATCAGGATTCGACATTCACACATTGATTTTGAAAAGGGAAAGATGAATGACTTCATTTCTTGGTGTTACAACACGAAAACATTGGCTGCTTATAAGACAGTAAACATACCCATTGCAGTGTTCTGTATGTTGTGCTGTGCTACTTTTCAAAGACTATTTCAAAGTACAGGTAGAGACTGCTGCTTTGACTTATTCAAATAGTTAAAAGTAGTCGAATGCACCTCAGAAACCGTCAGTCGACTAACCGCATGTCACATGATTGTGAAGTGTGAGGTTTCAGATGGACGTGCAGTTGTGGTTGCAACATGTAAATAACATTTTAGAGCATTAGTAAATAGTTTTAAAAAATCTAAACAATTTTAAAATATAGTTCATAAACAGCAACATGTTAAGAAACAGTACATTCACAAACATCCAATACATGATTTGCTGCGTCTGCTAAGAAATAAATAATAATAATAATAATAATGATTTACTAATATTATTAATACCAGTTGCAAGTAGCTGTCCTGTATGACTATTTTTACTTCAACTAACGGAATCTGTCAAATTAGTAGTCATTCTACCTCTACGACCAATTATATGGTACATGACTGATCATCTTTCTGATAGAACGTCTAGCTCTATCAATCGCATAGTACACCACTGAGCATCTTTCTGACAGAACGTCTAGCTCGACCAATCACATGGTAGACGACTGTGCATCTTTCTGACAGAACGTCTAGCTTCAAAAAAGAGAAAAGGAAGGAAAGCAAAACATTTAAAAGGTAATATAAAAACAAATATAAAAACAATACAGGCTCTGTTTACAAATCTCAATACAACCCTGATTATCAGGCATTCCCTTAGAAAAGTGTCCCATAGTAAAAGCATAGCAAAGTATAATAAAGCATAGTGAAAGCATGGTTGAACATAGGTAGAGCCAGGGCCATACCAAGGGGGTGCAGTAGTGGCGCTGATTGACTGATGAATAATAAGTAAAACAAATTTGTGCAATAACTATTCAAAACAAAAATAACATGACGAAAGAAATGAAAGCGCTTTATTATTCGTCAGCCAATCAGCGCCCCCCTTCAATCAGCAGCCAACCTGAAAGGGGCACCGATTGGCTGACAAATAATAAGGTCAAATAAAAAAAATATGTGTGTTTCAGGATACCCGACCGGCCCTATTTTTCCCACCCGATGCTAAATATTTTTTGCTGGTAGCAGGCTACATTTTTCGCTGTCTATCTGAAAAACTGACCACTGTGCGTGGCCGTGTTTTCGCTCATGCGATTTTCCGGAAGCCTTTCCCTAGGTCCACAGCCCAAGGCTCCACTGGCAGGGGAGGAATACCTGCTATTCCCACCTCCACCAGCAGAGGGAGAATGTCTGCTGGTTTCACCTCCACCACCATCATCCAAGGGAGAGGAGCAGGAGCTGCCTCTGTATCCTCTGAGGCGGACTGGTCCACTGTCCTCAGAGGGGATCTGGGACTGGCTGATGGAGCCTGAGAGGGATATTGAGGAGGCCCTCCCTGCTGTGACCAACCTCCTGTGGGCCAGAGATGGGGAGCGCTGGGAGGCCTGGGAACAGCAACACCACCCAGCATCCCTCTCAGACATTGCAGCCATGGTGCTCAACTACCTGGCTGCAGATATGAGGGGCCCAGCTGCCATCTCCAGCGCCAGAGGGAGAGGAGCCATCACTGCTGTCTCCAGCGCCAGAGGGAGAGGAGCCATCTCTGCAGCTCCCCTTCGCCTGGGGTCGCCGCCAGTTCCGCTTCGCCTGGGGTCGCCGCCAGCCCTGCTTTGCCGCAGGAAATACTGTGGCCAGAGCCACAGTATTTCCTGCCGACTTTAAAGATGGGGGGAAGAGGTTTTAAAGATGGGGGGAGAGGTGAGGAGACCACCTTCCCCTGCAGCACTTTCGCCAAGAGGAAATTGGTATCCGGCCCCAGAAGAGGGAGCTGCCGGCTACAGAGAAGGGGTGGTCTCTTGACTTTCCGGTGGCCGCGAAGATTGCCTTGGCCGGAGGAAGCCTCGCTTCCTGGCCCAAGACTTTGACCTGGACTGATGGGTTTTTAAGGGGGAGGTGGACTTTAAGGCCATGTGTGCCCATCTTGCTCGTTTAGTTGTTAGTAGCTTATTGATCCCAGAATCTCATCAAGCAGCTTCTTGAAGGATCCCAGGGTGTCAGCTTCAACAACATTACTGGGGAGTTGGTTCCAGACCCTCACAATTCTCTGTGTAAAAAGTGCCTCCTATTTTCTGTTCTGAATTATCTAATCTCTATTTGTGACCCCTGCTCCTTGTTTCTTTTTTCAGGTTGAAAAAGTCCCCTGGGTCAACATTGTCAATACCTTTTAGAATTTTGAATGCTTAAATCAGATCACCGCTTAGTCTTCTTTGTTCAAGACTGAATAGATTCAATTCTTTTAGCCTGTCTGCATACGATATGCCTTTTAAACCCGGGATAATTCTGGTTGCTCTTCTTTGCACTCTTTCTAGAGCAGCAATATCCTTTTTGTAACGAGGTGACCAGAACTGAACACAATATTCTAGGTGAGGTCTTACTAATGCATTGTAAAGTTTTAACATTACTTCCCTTGATTTAAATTCAACACTTTTCACAATATATCCGAGCATCTTGTTGGCACATTGTCTAGATGAAGACATTTCCGAGTCAACATAAACTCCTAGGACTTTTTCATAGATTCCTTCTTTAATTTCAGGATAGTGTCCCGCCCCTATATATATATATATATATATATATATATATATATATATATATATATATATATATATATATATATATACAGTACTGTGCAAAAGTTTTAGGCAGGTGTGAAAAAATGCTGTAAAGTAAGAATGCTTTCAAAAATAGACATGTTAATAGTTTATATTTATCAATTAACAAAATGCAAAGTGAGTGAACAGAAGAAAAATCTACATCAAATCAATATTTGGTGTGACCACCCTTGCCTTCAAAACAGCATCAATTCTTCTAGGTACACTTGCACACAGTTTTGAAGGAACTCGGCAGGTAGGTTGGCCCAAACATCTTGGAGAACTAACCACAGTTCTTCTGTGGATTTAGGCAGCCTCAGTTGCTTCTCTCTCTTCATGTAATCCCAGACAGACTCAATGATGTTGAGATCAGGGCTCTGTGGGGGCCATACCATCACTTCCAGGACTCCTTGTTCTTCTTTCGCTGAAGATAGTTCTTAATGACTTTCGCTGTATGTTTGGGGTCGTTGTCATGCTGCAGAATAAATTTGGGGCCAATCAGATGCCTCCCTGATGGTATTGCATGATGGATAAGTATCTGCCTGTACTTCTCAGCATTGAGGAGACCATTAATTCTGACCAAATCCCCAACTCCATTTGCAGAAATGCAGCCCCAAACTTGCAAGGAACCTCCACCATGCTTCACTGTTGCCTGCAGACACTCATTGCATTGCAGCTCTCCAGCCCTTCAGTGAACAAACTGCCTTCTGCTACAGCCAAATATTTCAAATTTTGACTCATCAGTCCAGAGCACCTGCCGCCATTTTCTGCACCCCAGTTCCTGTGTTTCGTGTATAGTTGAGTCGCTGGCCTTGTTTCCCGTCCAGGTATGGCTTTTTGGCCCTAAGTCTTCCATGAAGGCCACTTCTGACCAGACTTCTCCGGACAGTAGATGGGTGTACCAGGGTCCCACTGTTTTCTGCCAATTCTGAGCTGATGGCACTGCTGGACATCTTCCGATTCTGAGGAAGTAAGCATGATGTGTCTTTCATCTGCTGCAGTAAGTTTCCTTGGCCGACCACTGCGTCCACGGTCCTCAACGTTGCCCGTTTCTTTGTGCTTCTTCAAAGAGCTTGGACAGCACATCTGGAAACCCCTGTCTGCCTTGAAATTTCTGCCTGGGAGAGACCTTGCTGATGCAGTATAACTACCTTGTGTCTTGTTACTGTGCTCAGTCTTGCCATGGTATATGACTTTTGACAGTAAACTGTCTTCAGCAACCTCACCTTGTTAGCTGAGTTTGGCTGTTCCTCACCCAGTTTTATTCCTCCTACACAGCTGTTTCTGTTTCAGTTAATGATTGTGTTTCAACCTACATGTTGAATTGATGATCATTAGCACCTGTTTGGTAAAATTGTTTAATCATACACCTGACTATATGCCTACAAAATCCTGACTTTGTGCAAGTGTACCTAGAAGAATTGATGCTGTTTTGAAGGCAAAGGTGGTCACACCAAATATAGATTTGATTTAGATTTTTCTTCTGTTCACTTCACTTTGCATTTAGTTAATTGATCAATATAATCTATTAACATGTCTATTTTTGAAAGCATTCTTACTTTACAGCATTTTTCACCTGCCTAAAACTTTTGCACAGTACTGTATATATATATATATATATATATATATATATATAGTAAACCCTATTTATATATATATAGGGCCATATATATATATATATATATATATATATACAGTACTGTGCAAAAGTTTTAGGCAGGTGTGAAAAAATGCTGTAAAGTAAGAATGCTTTCAAAAATAGACATGTTAATAGATTATATTTATCAATTAACTAAATGCAAAGTGAGTGAACAGAAGAAAAATCTAAATCAAATCCATATTTGGTGTGACAACCCTTTGCCTTCAAAACAGCATCAATTCTTCTAGGTACACTTGCACAAAGTCAGGGATTTTGTAGGCATATAGTCAGGTGTATGATTAAACAATTATACCAAACAGGTGCTAATGATCATCAATTCAATATGTAGGTTGAAACACAATCATTAGCTGAAACAGAAACAGCTGTGTAGGAGGAATAAAACTGGGTGAGGAACAGCCAAACTCAGCTAACAAGGTGAGGTTGCTGAAGACAGTTTACTGTCAAAAGTCATACACCATGGCAAGACTGAGCACAGCAACAAGACACAAGGTAGCTATACTGCATCAGCAAGGTCTCTCCCAGGCAGAAATTTCAAGGCAGACAGGGGTTTCCAGATGTGCTGTCCAAGCTCTTTTGAAGAAGCACAAAGAAACAGACAACGTTGAGGACCGTAGACGCAGTGGTCGGCCAAGGAAACTTACTGCAGCAGATGAAAGACACATCATGCTTACTTCCCTTCGCAATCGGAAGATGTCCAGCAGTGCCATCAGCTCAGAACTGGCAGAAAACAGTGGGACCCTGGTACACCCATCTACTGTCCGGAGAAGTCTGGTCAGAAGTGGCCTTCATGGAAGACTTGCGGCCAAAAAGCCATACCTCCGACGTGGAAACAAGGCCAAGCGACTCAACTATGCACGAAAACACAGGAACTGGGGTGCAGAAAAATGGCAGCAGGTGCTCTGGACTGATGAGTCAAAATTTGAAATATTTGGCTGTAGCAGAAGGCAGTTTGTTCGCCGAAGGGCTGGAGAGCGTACACGAATGAGTGTCTGCAGGCAACAGTGAAGCATGGTGGAGGTTCCTTGCAAGTTTGGGGCTGCATTTCTGCAAATGGAGTTGGGGATTTGGTCAGAATTAATGGTCTCCTCAATGCTGAGAAGTACAGGCAGATACTTATCCATCATGCAATACCATCAGGGAGGCATCTGATTGGCCCCAGATTTATTCTGCAGCATGACAACGACCCCAAACATACAGCGAAAGTCATTAAGAACTATCTTCAGCGTAAAGAAGAACAAGGAGTCCTGGAAGTGATGGTATGGCCCCACAGAGCCCTGATCTCAACATCATCAAGTCTGTCTGGGATTACATGAAGAGAGAGAAGCAACTGAGGCTACCTAAATCCACAGAAGAACTGTGGTTAGTTCTCCAAGATGTTTGGGCCAACCTACCTACCGAGTTCCTTCAAAAACTGTGTGCAAGTGTACCTAGAAGAATTGATGCTTGATGCTGTTTTGAAGGCAAAGGGTGGTCACACCAAATATGGATTTGATGTAGATTTTTCTTCTGTTCACTCACTTTGCATTTAGTTAATTGATAAATATAATCTATTAACATGTCTATTTTTGAAAGTATTCTTACTTTACAGCATTTTTTCACACCTGCCTAAAACTTTTGCACAGTACTGTATATATATATATAATGTGCACTCTTTTATTATTATTTGTCTTAGTGTTTGCGGCACGGATGTAAAGCCACCGCCATTATTTGTTATTGTTTTATATTTTTGATTTTAAAACCTTGTGAGGATGCATGATTGATCAGCTACTGATTATTTAACTAGCTGACAGTCATGCATCCTTACTAAGCTCGTGCAGACTATGGCCAAGGGGTAATAAGATAATTAACAGCTAGTTAGGCTGTGTGTTCCAGTGGTTAAGGTCCCCGGTTCAAATCCCACCTCAGCCACTGACTCATTGTGTGACCCTGAGCAAGTCACTTAACCTCCTTGTGCTCCGTCTTTCGGGTGAGACGTAATTGTAAGTGACTCTGCAGCTGATGCAAAGTTCACACACCCTAGTCTCTGTAAGTCGCCTTGGATAAAGGCGTCTGCTAAATATATAAATAATAAAGTCGCTTGAACATGCTGTCTCTCTTGTCATTTGAAAGAGACCTGTGCGATTCTCGGCAGTATGAATCTATAATTGCAATATTCAGCAGCAAGCCTCAATGTCTTACCCTGTTACTAACTAGGCAACAGTAAGTCATTTAATAGCTACTAGTTTTATTTAATAATTGCTTGATGCAACCTGACACTGTTCTCGCTGGTTTGGTGACACTGCCTGTTTGGCTTTTTAAAGCACATTCACTGTCGATATATGTAATGTATTTTTGTGTCTACTTCAAACATTTTAAATGGATTTACAGTGGAAATATTTGAAGTATTCAGGGTTTTAATGGATTTAAATCATTTTTGCAAACTATTTCCTCTGACGTCAGAACTTTGGTCATTGCCCGTCCACCCTAAGTTGGGGCCCACCCAAATTTCCAAGCCTAACTACGCCATTGCACATAACATGTGTTGATTCAGTTATGACATTTTTATAATAAACTAAGTAAAAAGTTAGTACAATAGCTGACCTTGTTTTTTTTTCCTTCCAAAACTGACAAACAACACACAACAGGCACTACCTCCCTCATTGATCATGCTTTAGGCCCTGTGAAAACTGCCGTAATTTTCTTTAAAAGGATTGTATTTTGCGAAATGTGGGGAGGGGGGGGGGGGGAACAGAAGGGAGACCACATCAAAACAAGGGCTACAACTCAGGTAAGACAACTATTAAATGTATTTATCTTAATGCTAGAAGTCTCAGAAAAAAAAAATGTTAGAACTTGAAGCTACTGCACTAACAAGTAACTACGATGTGATAGGTGTTACAGAAACTTGGTTGTTTGAGAGTGATGGAGACGAATATAATATTAGTGGGTACACACTGTATTGGAAAGACAGGCAGGACAGAAGAGGCAGAGGGGTAGCGCTATACATAAGAAATATCTTCGAATCATGTGCAAGCTGACTGACAGCCCAGGTGTTAAATCTGGACAAAGAAAACAACGTCGAATCAATATGGGTCAGAAAAATGGACAAAAATTCAAAGGGCATAATAATAGGAGCATGCTATAGACCGCCAAATTCAGATGCTGAGCAAAATAAGCTGTTATACAATGACATTAGAAATGCGTGTAGCAAAGGAGAAGCCATACTAATGGGGGATTTCAACCTACCCCGTATAAAATGGGAGAACCTGGTGGGGAGCACAACGGACGAAATTGAAATGGTGGAAATGACAAATGTCTGCTTCCTAACGCAATTTGTCAAGGCACCGACTAGAGTGGAGGAATGCCTTGATTTAGTCTTTTCAAATAACCAAGACAGAATAACTAAAACAGAGGTCAGAGAGCCATTGGCAAACTCAGGCCACAATATGGTCTCATTTGAAAAGTAATGACTAAATCTAAAGTTTACAATTTTAGAAAAGCAAACTATGCAGGTATGAAACAGAGACTAACAGAAGTAGATTGGAGTAAAATAGAGAAAACATCCTGTCACAAAGACGGCCGGAGTGGGTGGAGTCAGACCAGAGCCAGGAAATAAACGAGAGACTTGGGGTTTTGATGAAGCTGAGTGCGTGATCGCGCTCAGCATTTAATAATAAAATAAAAGATTTAAACAGAACACAAAACAGGACACGGCACTTGAGCCAAAATAAAGAGACAAACAAAACGAACTATACAGACAAACATGGTGAGCAGATACTTTCACTAATACTTTTACAATGATCACCTCCGTCTCCAAACCCGTTCTCCACTCACCGAACACCCAACCCGAGTGAGTGAAAACATGCTGTTTTTATGCAGTTGTACCAAGACTCGATTGCTAATCAATCATTCAATCGAAGTCTCGGTACAACTGCACGTGAATTAACTAAGTGCAATCCCGTGACACACATTATACACATTTTATCTGCACGTGAAGTGATGTGCAATCCTCGTGCCTAACTACAATTATACATTTTTAAACACACGTGAAACACAGACCCGCTTATATCCCGTGTACCAATACACCAACATTTACACACAACACGTAACATACAATATACACAGGGGGGCACTTTGCCACATATACCCCCCCTTGTGCAAAGCACACATGGCCTCAATGGCCACCTCCCCCCTCAGTCTTAAAGTCCTGGAAGAGGGAGAAGCAAGGTGTTTCTGGGGGTGGCCATGGTGGAATGTCCTCCACTCCCCACTTCTTCGTGGCTATCAGCTCCCTCTTCCGGGCTCCCGCCACACACTACCCTGCCGCGAAAGTGCGGCTGGGGAAGCTGGTCTCCTGACCTCCCCCTTCTTCATGGCCGGCATTTCCCCTCCGTGGGGCTCCGACCACCACGATCTCCGGCAGCGAAACTGCTGCGAGGGAGCTGGTCTCCTGACCTCCCCTTCTTCATGGCGGCATTTCCCCACCGTGGGGCTCAGACCACATGATCTCCAGCAGCGAAACTGCTGCGAGGGAGCTGGTCTCCTGACCTCCCCTCCTTCGTGGCCGCCAGCTCCCCTCCGTGGGGCTCTGGCCACCGTGTTTCCTGCCACGGAAATGCGGCTGGGGAGCTGGTCTCCTGACCTCCCCTTTCTTCATGGCCAGCAGCTCCCCTTCATGGGGTTCTGGCCACAGTGTAGCGACCCCAGGCGAAGCAGGACCCTCGGCGACCCCAGGCGAAGCAGGATCCCTGGCGACCCCAGGCGACGGCAGCAGCAGCGACCCTCGGGAGGCGGCGGCAGCAGCAGCGGACCCTCGGGAGGCGGCGGCAGCAGCAGCGGACCCTCGGGAGGCGACGGCAGCAGCAGCGGACCCTCGGGAGGCGAACTCGGGAGGGGAGCCCCTGGCCATAGAGGCGGCAGCGGGAGCTCCACTTCTCCCTCGTACCCTGTACCCTGTGTGGAGCCACAGGCAGCCCCAGGCGATGTGGAGCCACAGGCAGCCCCAGGCGATGCGGAGCCACAGGCAGCCCCAGGCGATGCGGAGCCACAGGCAGCCCCAGGCGATGCGAGGCAAGCATCCTTGGGTGAAGCGAGGCTGGCATCCTTGGGCGAAGCAAGGCAGGCATCCTTGAGCGAAGCGAGGCAGGCATCCTTGGGCGAAGCGAGGCAGGCATCCTTGGGCGAAGCAAGGCAGGCATCCTTGGGCGAAGCGAGGCAGGCATCCTTGGGCGGCGAGGCAGGGAGTCAGGACAAGCTGGGGTGCAGGTTTTGGCCCTCTTCTCGGCCACTGCGGCGGGCGGTTCTTCCCATGCTTTCCTCAGCAGCCTATGCAAGGGCTGCTGAGGACCGCTCAACATCTAGTCCTGGTTTCTCTGGTGAAGGGAGAGGCAGCTCCTGCTCCTCTCCTCGTGACGGTGGGGAAGTGATACCAGCAGGCATTCATCCTCTGCTGGTTGGGGAAGTGTTACCAGCAGGCATTCATCCTCTGCTGGTGGGGGAAGTGATACCAGCAGGCATTCCTCCTCTGCTGGTGGGGTTGGTGGAGGCAGAGGCAGCTCCTGCTGCTCTGCTCCTGCCGATGGAGGTGGCGGAGGCAGAGGCAGCTCCTGCTGCTCTGCTCCTGCCAGTGAAGGTGGCGGAGGCAGAGGCAGCTCCTGCTGCTCTGCTCCTGCCGATTGGAGGTGGCGGAGGCAGAGGCAGCTCCTGCTGCTCTGCTCCTGCCAGTGGAGGTGGGAGCGGCGTGTAGTCTCCTGGCGGCGGAGGTGGGAGCAGCGTGTAGTCTACCCTTGTTTCAGGGGACTGGTGCGGCCCTCCCTCTCTTGCAGGGGACTGGTGCGGCTCCGCCTCGGAAGGGGAGACCAGCAGGCATTCACCCTCTGCTGGTGGACAGGGACCCAGCAGGCATTCACCCTCTGCTGGTGGACAGGGACCCAGCAGGCATTCACCCTCTGCTGGTGGACAGGGACCCAGCAGGCATTCACCCTCTGCTGGGGGACAGGGACCCAGCAGGCATTCACCCTCTGCTGGTGGACAGGGACCCAGCAGGCATTCACCCTCTGCTGGTGGACAGGGACCCAGCAGGCATTCACCCTCTGCTGGTGGACAGGGACCCAGCAGGCATTCACCCTCTGCTGGTGGACAGGGACCCAGCAGGCATTCACCCTCTGCTGGTGGAGGAGGCAGAGGCAGCTCCTGCTGCTCTGCTCCTGCCGATGGAGGTGGCGGCGGGACCAGCAGGACTTCACCCTCTGCTGGTGGAGGTGGGAGCTGCAAGCAGTCCTCCCATGGCAATGGAGGTGGAACCAGCAGGAATTCACCCTCTGCTGGTGGAGACTGGGGCTGTGGACGCTCTACCTTCCCCTTCTTGGGCCGTGGACGCACCGACTCCTTCCTCTTGGGCTGTGGACGCACCGACTCCTCCCTTTTGGGCTGTGGACGCACCGACTCCTCCCTCTTGGACTGTGGACGCACCAACTCCTCCCATGCAGGCTTAGGACGTTCGGGCTCCTCCCATTCAGGTGTAGGACGTTCGGGCTCCTCCCATTCAGGTGTAGGACGTTCGGGCTCCTCCCATTCAGGTGTAGGACGTTCGGGCTCCTCCCATTCAGGTGTAGGACGTTCGGGCTCCTCCCACTCAGGCGTAGGACGTTCGGGCTCCTCCCACTCAGGCGTAGGACGTTCGGGCTCCTCCCGCTTGGGCTGTGGACGGTCGGGCTCCTCCCATTCAGGCATAGGACGTGGCAGCAAGGGCTCCTCCTCTTCATCCTGCATGGGGCATAGGGCCAGCGATGTGCCCATATGCCCCACAGCCAGGGCACCACTCCCCCATCCCAGTCTTTGGGCCATTGCCTGAAGGGTCCTGTGGGCCGGAGCAGGGTATGGTGGTGTGGCTAGGTTGGCCACAGTCGAAACACCACAGCCCTGCTTCCGCCTTTCTCCCTTTGCCCTCCTGTGCTCCTCTCCAGCCTCTTCTCCCCATTTCTTTTCCTTTTCTTTTCAAAAAAAAAACTGCGGTTCCCTCTCTGGCCTGAGTCCTGAGGCGCTGTTTTCCCAGTTCTGACACCACGTGTCACAAAGGCGGCGGAGTGGGTGGCGTCAGACCAGAGCCAGGAAATAAGCGAGAGACTTGGGGTTTGATGAAGCTGAGTGCGTGATCGCTCAGCATTTAATAATAAAATAAAAGATTTAAACAGAACACAAAACAGGACATGGCACTTGAGCCAAAATAAAGAGACAAACAAAACGAACTATACAGACAAACACGGTGAGCAGATACTTTCACTAATACTTTTACAATGATCACCTCCGTCTCCAAACCCGTTCTCCACTCACGAACACCCAACCCTGAGTGAGTGAAAACATGCTGTTTTTATGCAGTTGTACCAAGACTTCGATTGCTAATCAATCATTCAATCGAGTCTTGGTACAACTGCACGTGAATTAACTAAGTGCAATCCCGTGACACACATTATACACATTTTATCTGCACGTGAAGTGATGTGCAATCCTCGTGCCTAACTACAATTATACATTTTTAAACACACGTGAAACACAGACCCGCTTATATCCCGTGTACCAATACACCAACATTTACACACAACACGTAACATACAATATACACAGGGGGGGCACTTTGCCACACATCCACAGAAAAAGGATTGCTGTTTTTTAAAAATATAGTACAAGACGCAGCAAAGTAGACAAATCTAAATCTAAACCAAATGGCCAAAATGGTTTAATAGATCAATTAAAAAAAATATTCAGCGAAAAAAGGCACTTTACAAAGCGTTTAAAAAGGACCAAAAACAAAGTACACAGAAAGAGTACTTGGAACTGCAAACACAAGTCAAAAAGGAAGTTAGAAAGGCCAAGAAAGAGATAGAAATCAATATTGCTAAGGGGGCTATTCCAAAATGTTTTTCCAATATTATAACAGCAAGAGAACATTCAAAGAGGGGTTTAAATGTCTAAGAGACACAAATGGCAAAATCATAGACGAAGAAAAAAAAATAGCAAATATATTAAATGATTACTTTTCACAGGTTTTTACAAAGGAGGACACAGACAACATGCCCCACATGTCGACCTGTTCCTATTCAATTTTAAATAACTTTAGCATAACAGAGGCAGAAGTGTTAAAGGGACTAGGAGCTCTTAAAATAAACAAATCCCTGGGCGGATGAGATCCTCCCAATAGTACTCAAAGAAATGAAAGAAGTTATTTACAAACCGCTAACCAAGATCATGCAACAGTCTCTTGACACAGGGGTTGTACCGACAGACTGGAAAATAGCAAACGTAATACCGATCCACAAAAAGGGAGACAAAACCGAACCAGGTAACTACAGACCAATAAGCCTGACTGCTATTATATGTAAACTTATGGAAACTATAATAAGATCCAAATTGGAAAATTACCTATATGGTAACAATATCCTGGGTGACAGTCAGCATGGTTTTAGGAAAGGGAGATCGTGTCTAACCAACCTGCTTGATTTTTTTCAGGATGTAACATTGACAATGGATAATTACAAAGCATACGACATGGTTTATTTAGATTTCCAGAAAGCTTTTGACAAAGTCCCGCATAAGATTAATTCTCAAACTGAACGCAGTAGGGATTCAAGGAAATGCATGCACATGGATTAGGGAGTGGTTAACATGTAGAAAACAGAATGTACTGATTAGAGGAAAAACCTCAACATGGAGCCAGGTAACCAGTGGTGTTCCACAGGGATCAGTATTAGGTCCTCTGCTATTCCTAATCTACATTAATGATTTAGATTCTGGTATAGTAAGCAAACTTGTTAAATTTGCAGATGACACAAAAATAGGAGGAGTGGCAAACACTGTTGCAGCAGCAAAGGTCATTCAAAATGATCTAGACAGCATTCAGAACTGGGCAGACACATGGCAAATGACATTTAATAGAGAAAATTGTAAAGTATTGCATGCAGGCAATAAAAATATGCATTGTAAATATCATATGGGAGATACTGAAATTGAAGAAGGGAACTATGAAAAAGACCTAGGAGTTTATGTTGACTCAGAAATGTCTTCATCTAGACGATGTGGGAAGCTATAAAAAAGGCCAACAAGATGCTCGGATATATTGTGAGAAGTGTTGAATTTAAATCGAGGGAAGTAATGTTAAAACTTTACAATGCATTAGGAAGACCTCACCTAGAATATTGTGTTCAGTTCTGGTCACCTCGTAACAAAAAGGATATTGCTGCTCTAGAAAGAGTGCAAAGAAGAGCAACCAGAATTATCCCGGGTTTAAAAGGCATGTCATATGCAGACAGGCTTAAAGAATTTAATCTATTCAGTCTTGAACAAAGAAGACTATGCGGTGATCTGTTTCAAACATTCAAAATCCTAAAAGGTATAGACAATGTCGACACAGGGGACTTTTTGACCTGAAAAAGAAACAAGGACCAGGGTCACAAATGGAGATTAGATAAAGGGCATTCAGAACAGAAAATAGGAGGCACTTTTTTACACAGAGAATTGTGAGGGTCTGGAACCAACTCCCCAGTAATGTTGTTGAAGCTGACACCCTGGGATCCTTCAAGAAGCTGCTTGATGAGATTCTGGGATCAATAAGCTACTAACAACCAAACGAGCAAGATGGGCTGAATGGCCTCCTCTCGTTTGTAAACTTTCTTATGTTCTTATGTTCTTATGTGTTAATTTTTTATTTGTGACCTGCTATTTTGTCTGATTTTAATTTCGTTTTTTAATTGTATGCATTTTATTGCTTGTTTCTTATTTCTGTGATGTCTGTATGGTCTTTATATGTTTTATTGTAAAAGAGCTTTGGGATACTGTATTGTAAGTAAAAAGGGCTCATATTGTCCGTTTTTTTATGCTTTCGTTTTTATTTGTGCCCTGCAGTTTCATGGTGTTTTTATTATGGCTTAGCATGCAGCAATCATATGTATTCGATTGGACGTATGCTATTAGTGTGTATGCTATATTGTGGTCACTTTGAGGACTTGTCTTATTTGAAAGAACTGAAAGAGCTCCTTTGCTTAGACTGCTGTGTCAAAGTATAGTGTGAGAGATGACCTGCAGTGCCGATACCAAGCTTTTTCTATTTTGTTGGCGGAATATCCTCCAGTTTTAAATAATCATTGTCTAATCCTAAACATTTTTAAACCAGACATTTAGTGTATGTAAAATAGTTTGGGTTTTTTTTGGGGGGGTGGGGGGACCAATAGGGAGTGAATAGTCAGATTGTTTTCCACATGGTTTCATGTGGGTACATCCACATCCGCTGGATTTGTATCTCGCACAGGGCGCCATCAATGATCACTATGGCATCTACGAAATAAAAAGAAATGTACTGTAACATATAAAACAAAATAAAACTAAATGCAAATATAAAAATAAATAAAACGAAAAATCGTTATAAAGCAAACATAGAATGACATTTTTAAACTGGGAGGTTTATACAAAAAATACATTAAATAAATACTGGCAATCGTAGTTGTCAAGGCTTAGCCGTTACCATAGACACGGTCTGATGGGAAATGGAAGCTCTGATTTGCACTTGCGCAGATGTATAATTTGGAGCGAGTCGTTTGAGAATAAAAATTGTGATGGAAGAGAAGAGACGTTTGTTTATAAAATGCCTAAACCGCGCATAACAATTTTACAACACTGCAATTAATTTAAGCATCAGTGGATGTATGCAGCTTACGGTGACAAAATAATGACTGTCAGCTGCAATGGTAGTTGAAAGATATCGTTGTTAAGCATTCCTTTTGGGGAAAATATGGCTTGTTTCCTTGTACAGATGAACCCATTTTATATCACGATAAGGATTTAAGGATATGATTTTGTGACGGAGGCCTAGGTCACGGAAATCGTGAAAATCATTAATTTGAACAAAAGTCAGTGAAATCTTGGAAATGAATGTAAAAACAAATTTGGTTCGGCACTTACTTTATTTTCTTTAAAAATGCAGTATGTCACTGAAAATACAAATACGAGTATCTGTAAATTGGTTGTATATGCAAGCAGCATTTACGTGTAGCTATGTAGCGTAGGTCAGCGAATGAGATTTGTATTTTGTAGCTCAGCGAGCATGTAAATGAACACAGATCGTATTGTTACTGTTAATGTATTTTTTTTAACAAAAAAGTGGGTTTGCATCTTTAAACATTAATTAATACTTACATTTTATTTCTTAACTTTTTTTCATACAATGTAGTGTACCCAAGTAGTCTGTTAAAAATAAATACTCACTTTCTCTAAAACTAAACATTGCTAAACAAAGTACTTTTTTTATCAAGTCTGCTTGGTGATATTAAAAATGTTTGTGAACGAGGTGAACCAAAAGACAGCGCAGGGTTTATATCATGTAGTAGATAATAGTTCAAGAAGTGTGGAATTATTTTGGAATCATAGCGAATGAAAATAACAAACATGTGACTGGATTTGTTGCTTGTAAAACCTGTCATTATGTGTTTGTGAACGACAGCCACAAAACTGGTACATCTCTGCAAAAGCACAGGTGTAGCTCCTTTCAACCGGTGGCACGAAAGGAACAGACATGTATTTTATAGTAAAGTAAGTAGAGATACTTATATATTACAATGTTAAAATAGATCCAGATTAGAGAAAGCTACCACACTGTATAGCCTTTTGTGTAAACTCAATCTTTGGAAAATGGTAGCGATATTTGTGTGTGAACGTGAGAGCGTGAGAGTCAGTTGACGCAGACAGTAGGTAAGGACAAAAGTTGCATCCACATTGGATGTGAGCGACAATGCAGAATGTCAGTCCACACCAGATGCGACTTGGAAACGATCCAAAAGACTGGAAATAAATACATGACCCCGCCCATGCATTCCTATTGGACATACTAGAGATGAGCTGTCCCATTACAAAACAGGTTCCTTTTCAAGTCGAAAATAACCATCAAGTATGGGATATTGCCGTCAGGCAGTAGGGATTGGCTGAGCTTTATAGCAAAGCTGCAGATAGGCCTCTGCGCGAGCTGCTACATAAGCCCGCCCCCCTGGGAGCTTACTATACGCAGTGCGCAGAGACTCTCTTCCTCTTTTGTCTTCAGCACGGTAGCGGTAGGTAATAGAGCTGGTAACTGATTGTACTCGCTAAGCTTAGGCTTGAGAAGCTGGTTTTTGCCCCTTCTCTGAGTTTATTTCAGTTATACTCTTCGGAGTGATTATTATTTTATTATTAGGATTATATAAATTGTTTTCAATTATATATTTCCTTCACGCTTTGCTTCGGCATCGCGCTTTGTTTCTTTTCGTGGTCTCCGTCTTTCCTGTGTTAATAATTATTGTTTAATTATTAGTGTTGTGTTTTGGGTTTTTTTGTAAATAAAGTTTATATATTTTATATTTTGTATATTTGTGAAGGACGTGCGTTGCGTTGGCACAGCGTACCTGCAGCCCGGTCTTGCCTTGGCTAGACCGCGTGTGGAGCCTGCACTGCAGTCTCCCATATACTGCCTCTGCGGTGTGTTAAAAACTACAACCGCGTGGTAGCTGTACTGTGCCCCAATCACACGTCACTACTTTAGTGCTGCTGTAGAGTCCCAAAAAAAAAAAAAAAAAAATTCCCATTCACTGCACAGAGGAAGACAACCACAAAGCGCTGTTCCCCAGCACCAACAGGTAAGTAGTGCACAGCACCCAAGACACTGTGCCAGCACTTAGCGTCTCCGCTCTGCGGGTCAGCTGACGCTTATGCGTCTGTGCTAGCGTTCTACGCTCGGTACTCACGCTCCGGCATGCTGCGCTTAGGGGCTTTTGTGTCAGCGCTTGTCGCTTGGTGCAGCGTTTCGGTGCTTTGTGCAGCGCTTAGTGCTAGCGCGTCTGCGCTTGGGGACTTGGTGGACGCACCGTCGACGCTCGGAGCTCGACGCTCGACGCATCAGCGCTCGACGCACGAACTTCGGTGCTCGACGCGTCGGCGCTCGGTGCTCGACGCGTCGGCGTTCAGTGCTTGATGCGTCGGTACTCGACGCACGCACTTCGGTGCTCGGTGCTCAACGCGCGCGCTTGGCGCATGTACTGTTGGTGCTCGACGCTTCGGCGTTCGACGCACACACGTCAGTGCTCGTTAACCGACGTTGCTGCCTATTAGTGTTGCACTAAACAGGGCACTATGTCGGGCTTTCACCGATGCGTGACCTGCCAGGCCAAATTGCCTGCCAGCGATCCGCACGATGATTGTGTAGCGTGTCTGGGGCCAGAGCACGCCGCATCTGCGTTGGCGGATAGGGTGTTTTGTCATCTCTGTGCTGGCTTCCAGACACACACCCTTCGCCAAAGGGCGAAGAAAGCAGTGGGTGGGCACTCTCCATCCTCGGGATCATCCCACACCATTTCTGCCCCGCCGTCATCTACGGCGACGCCGCCAGGGCGGCTACAGCTCTCCAGGAGCCCGTCCTCCCAGCTAACAGGTGGTCAGAGGTCCCCACCAGGCAGCTTGGGAACGCAGCCCCTCCCTCGTAGGGTACGCCCCGTCGGAGTCTAGGTCACACTCCAGATCGCCTCGACGGAGAGGACGCTCTCGTTCCCCTCGTCGGGACAAGCGATACAGACCGGTCGTCGCCCCTCCAGTGCAACCCCAAGGGGCGTGGGATGTCGATGCGGTTTCCAGAGACGCATCTGACGTCCTGGACGGGGAGAGTATAGAGGCTGAGGTAGCCTCCCAGCACTCCGAGCAGGACATTGAGCTCGATGCTGGATACCGATGACCCGACGTGGTCTGTGGTGGAGAGAGCAACCCGCCACTTGGGCATCGAGTGGCCTATGGCGGAACTACCACGGCGCTCCTTGTTTGAGTCGCCTTCAGCCCAGCCCCATCAGTCCAGGATGCTTCAGGCATTTCCAGACTTTGTGAAGGAGGTGCAGTCCACCTGGGGGGCTCCAGCTTCTGCCCCTGCGACTTCTCACAAGGCCTCGGCCTTTAGTATGCAAGGGGCAAGTGAAGCCGGGTTGGCGTTCTTCCCACCGGTGGACGCTCGTTCGCCGCGTTGGTGAAGACGCCAACGTTATCGGGGCTGACAAAGGATCCTGCATGCCCCAATAAGCAGTGCAGGATCACAGAGGTACATTTAAAGAAGGGGTGCGCTGTGGCCACAGAGGCGGTCAGACTGTCAAATGTGGCCAGCTTGCTGACCAAGCGGCACTCCATTAGAGACCTGCCTGAGTGCCCTTCGGCGGCCCTCAGAAGCGATTTGGGGACGGTCAGTCAGCTGCTGGTAAAGCTGGCCCAGCTCAATGCGCGGGCTCAGGGAAGGAGCATCGCATCTCTGGTGGTGGCCAGAAGGCAGCTCTGGCTCTCGCAGACGAGAGTGCAGGAACCTGACAAGGCCCCGTTGCTAGATGCCCCAATCACACCGGGGCACACATTTGGCCCTGCGGTGAAGGAGATGCTGCAACGCTCTGCCAAGGCGCGGGAAACGTCGCAGCAAATGGCCAAGATGTGGCCGAATAAGCCGTTCCAGCCAAAGCGGCCACGGCGCAGGGCATCGCCACAGCAGCAGGCGCAACCACGGGGTAATAAAACCTCCTCCTCAGGTTCATCAGCGCGTGGCCAACCCGCGTTTGTAAGGCCGCAGCGTGGAGCGTGGCACCCTAGAGGAGGTGGCAGGCCACGCCCTCGTGGCTCTGGCCAGGCCCCTCGTGAACGAGCGCAGCCTAAACAGCCCTGAAAACTCCAGGCAGCTGTTAACCCATCCCTACACTGTCCCACAGCTCCAGTTCTGGCAACATTGCACCAACGACATCTGGGTGCGAAAACTATTTTCACGGGTACACCCTTCAGTTCCGTTAAACCCCCCTTCAAGGGAGTGGTGGTAACTGCAGTGAAGGACTCGGTTCAGTCCTCAGCTCTGAATGTGGAAATACAGGCATTGCCCAGGAAGCGTGCCATCCAACAAGTAGACCCTGCTCTGACCGACCGACCAGGAGTTCTATTCCAAATACTTCCTGGTGCCCAAAAAGGACGGCGGGCTCCGTCCTATTTTAGATCTGCGAGTACTGAACAAATACCTGCGGTTGTTATCGTTCAGGATGCTTACACACAGGCACATCATCCAGTCAGTCCGACACGACGACTTGTTCACCACCTTGGACCTGACAGATGCGTACTTTTCACGTTCCCATCTGCCCAGGTCACAGGAAGTATCTGCGTTTCGCATTTCAGAGCAGGGTATACGAGTTTTCTGTCCTTCCATTCGGCCTGTCACTAGCTCCTCGAACCTTTTCGAAATGTATGGATGCCATTCTAGCTCCCTTGCAGGCTCAAGGTGTCCGTGTCCATGGAAGCGACCCTGTCGACACATCGAGTTGCCTCGATGGAGCGGTGTCTCTCCCTATTCAGGTTGAGAGAAACAGTCAGCATGGAGCTGTGTCAGCGCATGCTGGGGTTGATGGCTGCCGCCTCGCAAGCCCTTCCTTTGGGCTTACTACACCAGAGACCTCTGCAGGCCTGGTTCAATGCCTTCACGTTGCATCCGCGGAGAGACAAACACCGCAGGCTAAGGGTATCCCGAGCCTGCTGGGAAGCGCTACGCTGGTGGAAAGTTCCGTCGAACATCCGCCAGGGCGTACGCTTGGGTCCCATTTTCAGGAGGGAAGGCATCACAACCGACGCTTCCAACCAAGGTTGGGGAGCAGTCTGGAACGGGACAGGGACCCGTGGAGTGTGGTCAGGACCCTGGAGGTCAGCCCACATCAATGCTCTGGAACTCTTCCTTCGGCACTTCTTGCCAGTGCTTCTAGGCAAGCATGTGTTAGTGCGGTCAGACAACACCACAGTTGTTGCGTATATCAACCGCCAGGGCGGCTTGCGGTCCCCCGGTCTTCACCGGATGGTAACACAGAGGTTACTATGGGCACAACCGCGTTTAACCTCTCTGCGTGCGGTTCACCTACCGGGCAGAGTCAATTACGCAGCAGACCTCCTATCCAGAGGAGGCCCTCTTGCTGGCGAATTGCGTCTTCACCCTCAGGTGGTAGAGCACATCTGGGAATGGTTCGGCACAGCGCAAGTAGATCTCTTCGCTTCACGAGAGACCACGCACTGCCCCCTATGGTTCTCGGTGAAGGACCTCGACAGCCCCTTAGGAGTCGATGCACTGGCTCACGAATGGCCACCAGGACTCCTATATGCGTTTCCACCGATTCCGATGCTCCCCGCCTTCTTAGAGAATGTCAGGGTAGAGCAAGCGACAGTGATTCTGATCGCTCCTCGGTGGCCTCGGAGAATATGGTTCCCGAGTCTGGTGCAGTTGTTGCACGGTCACCCGAGGGAGCTCCCTCTGCTAGCGGACCTGTTGTCCCAAGCCCAAGGAGGGCTATGGCACCCGAACCCCAAGCTCATGCAGCTATGGGCTTGGCCCCTGAACGGGAGCGCCTGTCAGCCTTAGGGCTCTCGACTGTGGTGATTTCGACCATTCAGAGTGCTAGAGCACCCTCTACTAGGTCGCAGTACACGTACAAGTGGCAGTTGTTTCAAGATTGGTGTCTGGCGGAGGGCCATCACCCAATATCCTGCCCTATGGCAGTGATATTACAGTTTCTACAGAAACTGTTAGATGAAGGGAAATCTCCCTCTACACTTGCCATGTACACATTGACGGTTTATCACCAGGTTGCCATTTTCTGGCATCTCAGTTCCTGAAGGGCACAAGGCATGGTTCTAGGACTTTGGGTCAGCCGTTGTCTAAACAACTCCTTTCCCATTGGATAGTGGATGCTATTAAATTAGCATATGAATCTGCAGGCCTTCCGCCACCAGGGCAGTTGAAGGCACATTCCACTAGGGGTATGGCGACATCCTGGGCCCTCTTTAGAGGGGTGCCGGTGTCTGACATTTGCGCTGCAGCCAGTTGGGCTACACTGCATACTTTTATGAGGTTCTACCTTTTAAATGTACTGGAATCCTCTGCTCAGTCATTCGGAGCATCCGTGTTACACTCTATGATGCCCTAGTTGGCGGTCATATTGAGTATTGTCACGATATGGTGTTGATTGTTCCACCTTAGGACAGGTGTCATTGCGAGCATAGACGCTGAGGCGCGATTTCGCATACGCGTAGATGTGTTGCCTACGCAATTGCGTTATGACGTAAGTCTGTCCTACTGCCGAGAATCCTCCCTCGCGACGGCTTGGGTACACTGTTACCATACTTGATGGTTATTTTCAACTTGAAAGGGAACGATGGGTTGCGGATGCAACCCCGGTTCCCTGAAAGAGAAAATAACCATCAAGCCGCGAGGTCGCTCCGGAAGCCTTCACGGCCTGAAGAGCAAAAGAGGAAGAGAGTCTCTGCGCACTGCGTATAGTAAGCTCCCAGGGGGGCGGGCTTATGTAGCAGCTCGCGCAGAGGCCTATCGGCAGCTTTGCTATAAAGCTCAGCCAATCCCTACTGCCTGACGGCAATATCCCATACTTGGTTATGGGATGGTTATTTTCTCTTTCAGGGAACCGGGGTTGCATCTGCAACCTATCGTTTTGTTTTGATAAAAGGTTACCACTCTGACCTCCAGCAACTCCGTTGTAAAATAAAGGTTGGACTTGTAAAATCTATAGACCAGAATTATTGAAAATCCCTATATATCCAATGGTTTTATTATTATCATATATTAGTAGTAATTGTACATTTGTACTCACAGTATTATTTTTTTCTTCGTGGTACCAGTAGTACAGTAGTCTGATTTGAAGCCTGTTACATCTCCAGCTGTCAGCAGACATTATTATTATTATTATTATTATTATTATTATTATTATTATTATTATTATAATTGTTATTGTTACGTTGTTGTTGTTAAGCATACATAATCACTATGTTCTTCTTATCCGTGTTATGTGCAAGTCACGACTTACCCTTAACAGATGCCGTTCTGCAAATCTATTCTACTTTATCGTAAACGCTATTGAAGACTGCGACGCATCAGATCATGGGTGAGTGTTTGAGCCGTGTCTGGCTTAATTTACTTATGAATAATTGCACACAGAACAAGGTCGTGTGCCATGGCAAGACGCAAGACTTTTTATTTAGTTTTTCCTTTTAAAACAGTACGGTGAACAGATACCATAAACTTCAAAACTATGAGCTTGGTAATGTTGGGATGTGTCACATAGAATACAAACGTGTTGCTGGCCTTGTTTTACTTTATTTTTAGAACAGTAGGACCTCGTTAATCTTTTTTTTTTTTTAAAGCCATAGCTTAAAATTAGGTCACATGTTCAAGTTGTGTGAATGTGGTACCTTTTTTGTGTCATTTTTGAAAAGCCAGCAAAAGTGCACATTTTTCATTTAAATGCTGGATATATAGACTGCATGTATGGTCCGGTTTATTTTTGCTTATTAATAAACCTATTTTTTATGCAACTTGCATAATTGGAAAGAAAACGTCTTGGTTCTCCTAAATGCACCATCTGCATGCCACGACTACTGGTACTACATAAAATGATTAACTTGTTTTCAGGCGTGACGTGTTTTGAGGCGTGTGTTTGACGTGTGTCAAGGGTGTTAACTTTGCTTCTGATTGGTCAGTTTCATTCCAGTCGCACGACGAAAAAAAAAAATGGAAACATGTTCTATTTTAGTGACGCGAAATTTTCGTCGCTGCTGGTGTGGATACTCCCATTTGACTGCAGTGACTTCTAAATTATTTGCTCAAATCGCTCACATCCAGTGTGGTTGCAGCTAAACATTTGCGGGTTCAGGTCGGGTTGCAGGTCTTATTAAAGCGGGTCTAGTTGCGGGTAAGAAGACGGTGTGGCGGCAGGTTGCGGGTTCGGGTCAGAAGCAGGTCGTAAAAATCGGACCCACACAGAACTCTAGGCCACGCAGCATTTGACAGGCTGCACAAATGTGGGGAAGCTATAAAAAAAGGCCAACAAGATGCTCGGCTATATTGTGAGAAGTGTTGAATTTAAATCAAGGGAAGTAATGTTAAAACTTTACAATGCATTAGTAAGACCTCACCTAGAATATTGTGTTCAGTTCTGGTCACCTCGTTACAAAAAGGATATGCTGCTCTAGAAAGAGTGCAAAGAAGAGCAACCAGAATTATCCCGGGTTTAAAAGGCATGTTGTATGCAGACAGGCTAAAATAATTGAATCTATTCAGTCTTGAACAAAGAAAACTACGCGGCGATCTGATTCAAATATTCAAAATCCTAAACGGTATAGACAAGGTCGACCATGTCAAAATGGTCAAAATGTTTGTCAAAATGTTTGTTTGTTTTTTGAAGCAGATCATGTTTAATTAAAAATGTATGTAGTTAAAAGATGATGTATAATATAATTGTTTTATTAATGTGTATCTGTACTAAAATGACATTTGTGAAAAATACAAAGAAATAAAACGACATTTGTGAAAAATACAACCAAAAATAAAAATAGGTAAGCATTGTAAAGACCAGAGAGGTATGGTAAAGAATTATAATAAATATAAGCTATGGTAAGTGCATATTATAACCCTAGGAAAAGCATGGTAAACTGCAAAAATACCATGGTAAACTTTTGTAAGGGTTACCTTGGCAGTTGACCTTGTCTGTATTATAGTAATGCCCTCTGGTCAGGGTTCTGTAGCTTAGGGAGGTCAGTGCTGGAGCTATGAAAGGTCCCACCTGGTCTCCTCCTCTCCCTGCAGTACTTTCCTGGCCGGCCAGTGGTGATGAAGCTCCTGCACTCCCTGGAGTCCTGGCTGAAGAGCCATGATGACCCTGAGCTCCAGTACACTGCTCTGGAGATGGTGCTGGACAATGAAGTGCAGGTCAGCCCCGCCGCTTGCTTTACAGGGATGCCATGTACATCTACACAATATTTCATTTCTTACCTGTTCAGTATCCTGTGTGTGTGTGTGTTCACGTCACAAATTTAATTTCACCTGTTCAGTATCCTGTGTGTGTGTGTGTTCATGTCACAGTATTTCATTTCACCTGTTCAGTATCCTGTGTGTGTGTGTGTGTGTGTGTGTGTTCACGTCACAGTATTTCATTTCACCTGTTCAGTATCCTGTGTGTGTGTGTGTGGTGTGTGTGTGTTCACGTCACAGTATTTCATTTAACCTGTTCAGTATCCTGTGTGTGTGTGTGTGTGTGTTCACGTCACAGTATTTCATTTCACCTGTTCAGTATCCTGTGTGTGTGTGTGTGTTCAAGTCACAGTATTTCATTTCACCTGTTCAGTATCCAGGGATCAGCTTATTTTGCCTCCCCAGCGCATCAGCACACACAACGGCTGCGATGCTGGCTCCAGGGATCAACCACAGTGCAGTCTCCCCAGCGCATCAGCATGACAACCGTCTGGATTGAGTAGGGTACATCTCTGGGTCTTCAAGTGGGCACCTTCCATACTCTGTGTTTTGTTGAATAGCCCATGACACCTCAGGAGGGCTCGACGGTGATTCTGGTGTACCAGCATCACCCCCCTCCGTCCCCCACTCAACTCAACCCAGCTTACTACTCGTACATCAGCGTTTCTTTCTTTCTATTGTGCTTGAGATCCCCAACCAGAATCTTTTCATCTCAACCACAGCCAGTTGCTGCTCCTCTCTACTGCTTCAGACAAGTTCTTCACTGTAAGACGCAAGTCTTGGCCACTGAATCCGACGTCTCTGAGAAACTGGGTTGTAGAGTGTGCCACAAATCCTCGACAACCCACCTCCACTGGGTAAACCCGGACTCTCCATCCTCGCTTTTCCGCTTCAGCGGCTAGCTGAGCATACCGCAGTTTCTTCCTCTCATACACCTCATCTACACCATCCTCCCATGGCACTGTTAACTCTACCAGGTGAACAAGGCGTGCTGATCCAGCCACAAGACAATATCAGGTCGAAGGTTAGTATTGGCAATCTCAGGTGGAAAAATAAGCCGTTGAACAACATCTGCCAGCATTTTTCAGTATCTAGCAGCTTCCAGTTGTCCTGGGCGAGGCTTAGTTTTAACACCTTTTCTTGGCGGTTGCTCTCCTGGGCGGAATGTTGTCTTTTGTGTGTAATGTTTTGATGGAACTGGTAGCTACTTATTGGTCATGTTACGCTTGTCTTCCAATGCTAAGGCCAAACATCGCAGCACCTGGTCATGGCGCCAAGTAAACCGTCCTTGGCTAAGAGCCACCTTACATCCTGTCAATATGTGCATTAATGTTGCAGGTGATGAACACAAAGGACATGAGGGATCCTCTCCTACCCAGAGGTTTAGGTTCTGTGGTGATGGGAGAACATCATATGTTGACCCGATGAGGAAACTGATCCTGCTCTGTTCCATTGTCCATAGGTCTTGCCAGCCGATCTTGCGTTGTTCCACACTGTCCCATCTCATCCATTCTCCCTGCTTGGCCTGGGAAACGGCCTTTACGCACCTCATCCTCTCCTCCTGCTTTTGCACCTCGTTGACTACCAGCTTCCTCCGTTGAGCTGGGGCTGCCTTATGCCATGTAGGAGGAGCTGAACTGAGACCAAGAGCCCCTCTTCCATGCTGAACTTGCCCCATGATATCACCGATTCGAAGGGCAGCCTTTGCATATTCCACGGCTTTCTTTGCCACCCACTTTCTTCCACAGGTGCTGCCTCCCTTCGCATTTGTCGCTTGACTCTACTAATGTCATGTCCAGTCGGACCTTAGCGCACTTAAACTCCTTGGTTAGAGTGGAGACTGATAGCTGCAATATTCCTTTAGCATAAAGTCCCACTTTGCTGAGGGAGTGTGTCCTGATGTATGAACTGATTAAAGCTTCCAGCTTTTTTACTGTTGTCAAAGAAACCTTGTACACAGACAGTGGCCTCAGCAGCCTTGGCAGTAGACCAAACTGAAAGCACCAGAGTTTTAGTTTGCCAGGTAAAGTGCTGCTGTCTATGCTTTTCAACCCTTCCACTGCTTGTTGTCTAACTTCTCCCACACGAACTGTGTCCTTTAGATCCCGGTCGTACCATCTCCCAAGACTTATCAGTGGCTTCTCAATTTAAAAAGAAATCCATTAAAAAGAATCCATTAAGGCCACACTGTTGATTTTGGCACACTAACTGCGATCATTAACTGTGATGATCAACAATAACCCGCCTCCACTTAGCTCTCTGGTTCACTTCTAGTGGGCTTGACAAAAACATCCTTTACACACAGGGATGGAAAAGATGGGGTGAGGCTGCTTGAGTACTTACTAATAAGTTATATTCTCGGATTTTCAATATATACACTGAAACTAAATCTATTCATGAACATCACTGTTTGCAGACCTCACATTTAACATGCAGTCTCACATTTAACTTAAAAATATAAATATGTATATCGCAGTGTACCGTTACAGGTGTTACTGTACCGATAACCATATCAAGAATAATATCACGTTTCACTGTGTGAATCGATGAATCGGCACACCCCTAATTGTACAGCTCTCGACCTACCATCACTTTCATTATGGAATCAACTTCAGTGCTGGTACTAGTCGAAAAAATTGTGAACAACACCTTCTGTATGTCGCGATACAATTGAAAAACTGTTCCATCAGGATAAAAAACAATAAAAACCCTGAACAACTGTTTGGTATCCCGTGGAGCATTGCATCAGGGAACCTCTGTTATCTATCTAGAGAACCACTTCTCCACATGTGATGACATTCTGAGTGTAAAAATCTGCAGGTATATGGGGTGCCCTCTGTCTGTCTTTGTGTAGAGCGTATCCAAATCTGTGAGTGTATAAAAACTGTGTGTAATGCGTGTGCGGCTCTCCCTCCTCTCCGCAGACCCCGGATGCTGCTCTCCCCGATGCTTGGAGGTGGGTGTCCTGCCAGGGGAGCCAGCCTCAATTCCGAGGGTACCCCTGCTCGCTCTGGACCCTCTTTCACCTGCTCACAGTGCAGGCAGCCCACAGCACACACACCCCAGTCCCAGGTAGGTGAGATGGATGTCATCACACACACACTGACTGTCTGTTTGCTCCCATCTTTATTCTTGAGTCTCGTCGTAGGGTCTACAGAACGACCAGGGCCTCCTCAGCAGCATGGAACAGGTTAAACAATAAGATTACTTCTAGCTGCTTGGTGTTTGAGTGAAATCCTGTTTTTTTATACTGGAAAAGTAATTCATTTAGGGCAGGCAAAAGATTTGTTGAGATTAGTGAAATTTGAGCAGTTAATGAAGGGTGCAGCTCAGCTCCACATGGGGTTAATCTGAGGTTTAGGGGGCCTCAAGTGACCCCCAGATGGGCCCTGCCAAGGGTGTCCATCTGTCCACTAGAGGCCGGCAGCTAGATTACTCTGGTAAGGATTATCCTCTGGAAAACAACAATGATGGCAACAGAACCACAACATCTGGGTGTGTGATTTGATTTGGATTATGCTACATCAGAGCTTCCTTCACCAGGCTCGTGTGTATAACTACCAGAAGAATACCAATATACTGTACTGCAAAGTACTGGTACTTTAGATACAGTTAAGACAACTATGATCAATACTGTCAGGATGGTCAGGTCAGGGGGAACTGCAGTGAGCGTGGCTGCTGATTGCATGCCTCTGGTTCAGATCTTCCCTCTCCCCTCCTCATTTTCCTTTCCTTCCTCTCTCCTCCCTCTCCCCCTCTCTCTCTCCTCTGCCCTCTCCTCTTCTCTCTCCTCTCCTCACAGATCCCCTGGAGGTGCTGCAGGCCATGCTTGGGTACATCCAGCACTTCTTCAGCTGCCGGGAGTGTGCTGCGCACTTCAAGAGCATGGCGGCCGAGACAATGAGCCGAGTGGACAGCCTGCCCAGATCAGTGCTGTGGCTCTGGTCCCGGCACAACATCGTCAACGTCCGCCTTGCAGGTAAACCCACCTGCTGCACAGTGATTGCAGCTGACAAAATAATCCCAGGAATCTTACCTGTTGTGCACTTCCATTCGTTTTTTAGATGTCCAGGTTTTTTTTTTTTTTTAATTATTATTTATTTATTTCTTAGCAGACACCCTTATCCAGGGCGACTTACAATTGTTACAGAATATGACAGGAAAAAATATCACATTACAAAACATCACATTGTAAAGTATCACATTTCAGAATATCACATTACAGATAAGAGTTGTAAAGTACAATAAAATCAGTAGCAAAAGATCAAATTCAAATAAGAGCACAAACAGAGAATACAGTAAATAATTACATGTAAGAGTGGGTTCGACTAAGAGCAGTTAACTTATAATAAAAATATTTGCTTATATGAGTAAAGTTCAGTATGAGTACGTAGTAAGTACGATGGATGGAGGAGAATGATTTCAAATAAACGTGATTATGGATAAGAACGTAAGAACATAAGAAAGTTTACAAACGAGAGGAGGCCATTCAGCCCATCTTGCTCGTTTGGTTGATAGTAGCTTATTGATCCCAGAATCTCATCAAGCAGCTTCTTGAAGGATCCCAGGGTGTCAGCTTCAACAACATTACTGGGGAGTTGGTTCCAGACCCTCAGAATTCTCTGTGTAAAAAAGTGCCTCCTATTTTCTGTTCTGAATGCCCCTTCATCTAATCTCCCATTTGTGACCCCTGGTCCTTGTTTCTTTTTTCAGGTCAAAAAAGTCCCCTGGGTCGACATTGTCTACCTTTTAAGATTTTGAATGCTTGAATCAGATCACCACGTAGTCTTCTGTGTTCAAGACTGAATAGATTCAATTATTTTAGCCTGTCTGCATACGATATGCCTTTTAAACCTGGGATAATTCTGGTTGCTGTTCTTTGCACTCTTTCTAGAGCAGCAATATCCTTTTTGTAACAAGGTGACCAGAACTGAACACAATATTCTAGGTGAGGTCTTGTAAAGTTTTAACATTACTTCTCTTGATTTAAATTCAACACTTCTCACAATATATCCAAGCATCTTGTTGGCCTTTTTTATAGCTTCCCCACATTGTCTAGATGAAGACATTTCTGAGTCAACATAAACTCCGAGGTCTTTTTCACAGATCCCTTCTTCAATTTCAGTATCTCCCATATGATATTTATAATGCACATTTTTATTGCCTGCGTGCAGTACCTTACACTTTACTCTATTAAATGTCATTTGCCATGTGTCTGCTCAGTTCTGAATGCCGTCTAGACCATTTTGAATGACCTTTGGTACTGCAACAGTATTTGCCACTCCTCCTATTTTTGTGTTGTCTGCAAATTTAACAAGTTTGCTTACTATACCAGAATCTAAATCATTAATGTAGATTAGGAATAGCAGAGGACCTAATACTGATCCCTGTGGTACACCACTGGTTACCTCACTCCATTTTGAGGTTTCTCCTCTAATCAGTACTTTCTGTTTTCTACATGTTAACCACTCCCTAATCCATGTGCATGCATTTCTTTGAATCCCTACTGCGTTCAATTTGAGAATTAATCTTTTATGCGGGACTCAAAAAAAATCAAGCAGGTTAATTAGACATGATCTCCCTTTCCTAAAACCATGCTGACTGTCTCCCAGGATATTGTTACCATATAGGTAATTTTCCATTTTAGATCTTATTATAGTTTCCATAAGTTTACATATAATAGAAGTCAGGCTTATTGGTCTGTAGTTACCTGGTTCGGTTTTGTCTCTCTTTTTGTGGATCGGTATTATGTTTGCAATTTTCCAGTCTGTCGGTACAACCCCTGTGTCAAGAGACTGTTGCATGATCTTGGTTAGCGGTTTGTAAATAACTTCTTTCATTTCTTTGAGTACTATTGGGAGGATCTCATCCGGCCCAGGGGATTTATTTATTTTAAGAGCTCCTAGTACCTTTAACACTTCTGCCTCTGTTATGCTAAAGTTATTTAAAACTGGATAGGAACAGGTCTACATGTGGGGCATGTTGTCCGTGTCCTCCTTTGTAAAAACCTGTGAAAAGTAATAATTTAATATATTTGCTATTTTTTTCTTCATCTATGATTTTGCCATTTGTGTCTCTTAGACTTTTAACCTCCTCTTTGAATGTTCTCTTGCTGTTATAATATTGGGAAAACATTTTGGAATTGGTTTTAGCCCCCTTAGCAATATTGATTTCTATCCCTCTCTTGGCAGTAGTAAAGGCACTACAGTGAATGTCACTTTCTAAGCCCCGCCCCTTTTGATTGATGTATGATTGTAGCAGGGCGGTAGCGAGCCCTGTACATTTATTTGTTTATTTATTTTTAGATCGAGGTCTCCCCCTCCGCCCCTGTGCAGTGTATTTTGTATTTGTTTTGTTTGATTCTATTTATGTATTTATATGACGGCGTACCACCGTGTTATTGTTTTGTTTATTTTTAAAAACGTGTTCTGGCAGAGGCGAGATTGGTGCTCGTCCTCTGCCAGGAATAATTAATAAACTTGTGCAGAAGGTGGCCATCTCCCGAATTAAGTGGTTAATTTTGTTGTTAATCGGGAGATGGTCACCTGAATATAAAAGCCTGCAGCTCTCGGCACTCGTGGTGGGTGTTAGAGAGGAGAGAGCGAGTAGCGAGACGAAAAATTAAGCATAGGAACAGTGAAGGCAATCTGCCCAGCCTGACCTGTGCTGTGTTATATTTTGTGTTCTTGTTTTGTTTGACTGTTTTGTTTGCTCTGTGAGCACAGTCTTTTTCTGTTCAAATATTTATTTTATTTTTGTTATTTAAAAATAAAACGGCACACTTTAAACTGCAGCACCTGGTGTCAGTTTATTTTCCTTCCTGCTTCTCCCGTGACGTCATCGACTCAGCCACCCTGTCACACGTGGTGTCCTGCGTGGGATTGCAGCGCCTCCTGGACACAGGCAGAAGAGGGTACTGCAATTTTTTTTTTTGTTTTATTTTTTGTTTTTATTACTTGTGGAGACAGGAGAGTGAGGAAGGAAGATGGGAGGAAGAAGAGGAAGAATGGGAGGAATGAGGAAGAGCTGCCAGAAGCAGCAGCAGGAGAGAGGTGAGAGAAGATGGTGGTCACAGGACCCCACCCAGCTGGGACCCCCATACTGGGACACAGAACAGGAGCAGTGGAGAGCTGAAGGGGCCCCCCTTTGTGTCATCTGCAGGGAGTTTGGGCATGGCCAGGAGGACTGCCCCTATGAAGACCCCTGCTTCTGGAAGGCCTACTCAAGGGAGGGTCCTGTGCGTCTGGGTGGTTTTGGCTGCTGGAGCAGCAGACCCCATCACCTCCACAGGCCAAAGGAGACAAGGGGAAGGAGTCGGTGCGTCCACAGCCCAAGAGGGAGGAGTCGGTGCGTCCACAGCCCAAGAGGGAGGAGGCCAAGCGTCCACAGCCCAAGAGGGAGGAGGCCGAGCGTCCACAGCCCAAGAGGGAGGAGCCGGTGCATCCACAGCCCAAGAGGGGGGGAGGCCGGACGTCCACTGCCCAAGAGGGAGGAGCCGGTGCGTCCACAGCCCAAAAGGGGGGAGGCTGAACTTCTACAGCCCACGTCTCGACCAGCAAAGGGTGAGTTCCTGCTGGTTCCACCTCCACCGCCCTGGGAGGACTGTGTGTCGCTCCCACCTCCGCCAGCAGAGGGTGAGTTCCTGCTGGTTCCGCCACCACCTCCGTGGGAGGACTGCGGGTCGCTCCCGCCACCACCAGCAGAGGGAGCATGCCTGCTGGTTCCGCCTCCATCGCCGCCACCACCAGAGGGAGCATTCCTGCTGGTTTTCCCGCTGCAGCCAGAAGGGGAGGAGCCCCTGCCACCTTCGCAGCCAGAAGGGGAGGTGCCCCTGCCGCCTTCGCAGCCAGAAGGGGAGGAGCCCCTGCCGCCGCAGCCAGAAGGGGAGGAGCCCCTGCCGCCTTCGCAGCCAGAAGGGAGGAGCCCCTGCCGCCTCGCAGCCAGAAGGGGAGGCGCCTGCCGCCGCCAGGAGCAGAGCAGCAGGAGCTGCCTCTGCCTCCACCACCACCTGAGGGAGAGGAGCAGGAGCTGCCTCTGCCTCCACCACCACCACCTGAGGGAGAGGAGCAGGAGCTGCCTCTGCCTCCACCACCACCACCTGAGGGAGAGAAGCAGGAGCTGCCTCTCCCTTCACGACAGGATGGACCGGAACAGGAGGCTGGCGGACTGCAGCCGCCCTTGCATAGGCTGCTGAGCAGAGCAAGGGGGAAAACCGCTGGGTCGCAGCGGCTGAGAAGAGGGCCAACCCTAGCACCACCGCTGGTCCTTGCTCCCCTCCTGTAGTCGCCTCCCAAGGGTTCGCTGCCGCCGTCGCCTCCTGAGGGACCGCTGCCGCCCTGTCGTGCATCACCCGGGGATGCCAGCCTCGCACCGCCCAAGGATGCCAGCCTCGCACCGCCCAGGGATGCCACACCCGCTCCGCTCAGGGATGCCACGCCTGCATCGCCTGGGGCTGCCTGTTGCTCCGCATCGCCTGGGGCTGCCTGTTGCTCCACACAGGTTACAGGGTACGAGGGAGAAGTGGAGCTCCCGCTGCCGCCTCCATGGCCAGGGGCTCCCCTCCCGAGGGTCCGCTGCCGTCGCCTCCCGAGGGTCCGCTGCTGCTGCCGTCGCCTCCCGAGGGTCCGCTGCTGCTGCCGTCGCCTCCCGAGGGTCCGCTGCTGCCGTCGCCTCCCGAGGGTCCGCTGCTGCTGCCGTCGCCTGGGGTCGTCGAGGATCCTGCTTCACCTGGGGTCGCTACACTGTGGCCGGAGCCCCATGAAGGGGAGCTGCCGGCCATGAAGAAAGGGGGAGAGGTGGAGAGGTCAGGAGACCAGCTCCCCCAGCCGCATTTCCGTGGCAGGAAACACTGTGGCCAGAGCCCCACGGAGGGGAGCTGGCGGCCACGAAGAAGGGGGGGGAGGTCAGGAGACCAGCTCCCCCCGCAGCAGTTTCGCTGCCGGAAATTGGGTGGCCGGAGCCCCACGGAGGGGAACTGCTGGCCATGAAGAAGGGGGGGGAGGTCAGGAGACCAGCTTCCCCAGCCCACTTTCGAGGCAGGATAGTGTGTGGCGGGAGCCCCGGAAGAGGGAGCTGCCAGCCACGAAGAATTGGGGGGTGCCGGACCTCCCACCATGGCTACCCCCATGGACACTGTGCTTCCCTCTTCCGGGACTTTAAGACTGAGGGGGAGGTGGCCGTTAGCCATGTGTGCTGCACAAGGGGATTTGTAGCAGGGCTGCAGCAGCCCTGTACATTTATTTGTTTATTTATTTTAGATCTGAGTCTCCCCTCCCCCTGTGCAGTGTATTTTGTATTTGTTTTGTTTGATTTTATTTATGTATTTATATGACGGCGTACCGCCGTGTTATTGTTTTGTATATCTTTAAAAACGTGTTCTGGCAGAGGCGAGATTGGTGCTCGTCCTCTGCCAGGAATAATTAATAAACTCGTGCAGAAGGTGGCCATCTCCCGAATTAATTAAGTGGTTCATTTTGTTGCTAATCGGGAGATGGTCACCTGAATATAAAAGCCTGCAGCTCTTGGCACTCGTGGTGGGTGTTAGAGAGGAGAGAGCGAGTAGCGAGACGAAAAATTAAGCATAGGAACAGTGAAGGCAATCTGCCCAACCTGACCTGTGCTGTGTTATATTTTGTGTTCTTGTTTTGTTTGACTGTTTTGTTTGCTCTGTGAGCACAGTCTTTTTCTGTTCAAATATTTATTTTATTTTTGTTATTTAAAAATAAAACGGCGCACCACGTCTTTATTATTTACTTTAAACTGCAGTACCTGGTGTCAGTTTCTTTTCCTTCCTGCTTCTGCCGTGACGTCACCGACTCAGCCACCCTGTCACAATGATGTATTTATGTAGGGAGAAATGATAGTCTGGAGATAGGAGGGAGCAGAACGGTCAAGACAGCGATAGACGACCACAAAAGATGTGAGCAGCAAAAGGGAGCCAGTGCAGGGAGTGGAGCAGCTGTGTAGCATGGGAGAAACGAGGAAGGGAAAAGACAAGATGAGCGGCAGAGTTTTGGATGAGCTGGAGTGGACAGATAGCAGAGGCAGGGAGGCTGGCCAGGAGGGAGTTGCAGTAGTCAAGGCGGAACAGTACCAGGGCCTGAACTAGGAGCTGCGTGGAATAGTCAGTGAGGAAGGGGCAAATTCTGCGTATGTTGCTGAAGAAGAAAAATCCATATAGTAGCATAGATTTTTATTTTAAAACATGATCAGGTACTACTCTTGGTTCAAAAAATATCTATTTGCAAACCATGCTTTCAGTTAGTGTTGCACTTGCTTGGAATATGAAGATTAACCAAACGGTAATAGTTAACCCTTAAGTCTTAATAGTTCCAGATTGTTTTTTTAGCCTTCCCCAGTTTCGGATCAAAACCAACAGACAGGTCTTTTCTCAGCCTCTCATCTGCTGGGTCTAGTGCCCACCTGCTAATGAGACATCTCCCATTTTCATATGTATGTATTTGTTTTAGTTTGAATGTTACCCTTCTCTCCCAGGCTCTGCTCCCCTCAATTCCATGTTCCTTGAAAACTAGGATTTAGCATTTATTTTTTACATGTTAGTTATACAATCATTTTGTACCATACCGGTACCTTTTTTCCATTAGAAAAATACTCTTATCCTGTTTAAGAAACTTGGTAAGATATTCTGTAAGTTAGGCATATCTGTACATACGGCTCACATTTCTACATGTACAGTGTGACTGTCAATCATCTTTTTCATACTGATAGCTCTAATTTTGTAATTTCAGCTGTGGCGGGGGAGGTTTGATGCGCTTTATTAACTGAGTTGACGAAGTAAAGATTCAACTGAAAGAAGTCAATAAGAAGTCAATAATCTGATCTCTCACTGTTTATATTATTTAAATACACCCAATTGCTGTGAAATCCAACTGTCTTGCTTTCTACAATGGGCACACTTTTCCCAAATTATTTAATGGCCCCCCTCCCTGGAGAAAGATGACACCGTCAGGTGTGATCCACCTGAAAGTTTTCCATTTCTAATTTAAAGAATGGCTTGTTCTCGCTCAGCCCTAATCCTTTTAATTCCACTATGCTCTCGTCAGACACCAGCTGCTGCTAGCAAAGGCTGGATCGCCCTGTCTTTGTCAGGCTGAGGATTATATGGAGCTTTAGAGGCCTGGAGCTCTGTAGCCACAGTGGTGTTGGACTTGCGGGGAAGTGAATGTTCCAAAGAACCGTTTCTCAGGGCAGTGTGTGTTCTGAAGAATCGTTTATCAGGGCAGTGTGTGTTCTGAAGAATCGTTTATCAAGGGACTGTGTGTTCTGAAGAACCATTTATCAAGGGAGTTTGTGTTCTGAATAATAGTTTTTCGAGGGAGTGTATGTTCTGAAGCACTGTTTCTCAGGGCAGTGTGTGTTCTGAAGAACCGTTTTATCAGAGGAGTGTGTTCTGAAGAACCGTTTATCAGGGGAGTGTGTGTTCTGAAGAACCGTTTATCAGGGGAGTGTGTGTTCTGAAGAACCGTTTATCAGGGGAGTGTGTTCTGAAGAACCGTTTATCAGGGGAGTGTGTGTTCTGAAGAACCGTTTATCAGGGGAGTGTGTGTTCTGAAGAACCGTTTATCAGGGGAGTGTGTGTTCTGAAGAACCGTTTATCGGGAATGTATTCTGAAGAACCGTTTCTCAGGGCAGTGTATGTTCTGAAGAACCGTTTATCAGGGGAGTGTGTGTTCTGAAGAACCTTCAGACACCTTGCAGCCGAAACATCTTGGTATCCCTGAATAGAGAACAATCTCCTCTTACAATATGTGCAGCAGATTTTATTAAGCAGCAATTGTGGCGGTATCCCACATTTCCTCATGGTTTTACTATGCATTACCATAGTTTGTGATTTTTTTTTTTTTTAATATGCTTTACCGTAACTGACTAGGCTTGACAAAAGTATTGGCACGCTTCACTTAATATAAGATGATAATTTAAAAAAACAACAACATGTTAAATACAAACATTTTGTGGAAATTAGCCACTAATTAATATGACAAAAAAAATAAAAAATAATAATAATAATAATAATAATAATAATAATAATAATAATAATAATAATAAAATGTTCTGGTAGTTTAACAAAAGCAATTTCACAATTTCAAATATTTGTTCATAACAAAAATATTGACACCTTTACTGTAAAAATATAATAGAACTATTAAAAATATAGTAATTTATTGAAAACCACTACACAGTAATTAAGTTGCATTATAAAGTCAATAGCCAGAAAAAGAGGTAATTATTTCCAACATCTGTTGAAGAAGAACATTTTGGCAACACAGCAGATGATGGTCAAGACAAAAGAGTTGGATTCACATTTGAGAAAAGCACTCGTAGCAAAACTACAACAAAGGAAATATCTACAGAACACTATCAAAGAAATGTGGAATACCAAAAAGTACCACAGAAGAAATTCAACTCGCTTGAAAGAAGTGAACGTCCAAAGAAAATGACGGGTACAGCAGGTAGGAAAATCGTCTGACCAGCTAAAAAAAATCCAAGATTAACAGCCAAGGAATTAAGGAAAGATTTAGCAGCAACAGGCATAATAGTGCACAAAAGAACTGTACAAAGGCACCTGCAAATGACTTAAAGAAAATAATCAAACAAACCGTCTCAAATTTGCCAAGAAATATGAACAGGAATTATCTGGTCCAATGAGACTAAAATATAACTTTTCCCCACAAATGGACCACAGCATGCTGATAAAAAAAGGGAAAGCCTTCAATGAAGAAAACCTTTTATCTACATTTAAATGGAGGTTTGATCATAATATGGGGATGTTTTAACAGTTCAGGGACTGAAGACATTCATGTGATTGAAGATTGAATGAATGCAGGCATTGATCCAAACCAACAGTTCATCAGATATCGTTTGAGTCCTGCGTGATATGGACCTGTAACCAGTGGTGTACCACAGGGATCAGTATTAGGTCCTCTGCTATTCCTAATCTACATTCATGATTTAGATGTCTTCATCTAGACAATATGGGGAAGCTATAAAAAAGGCCAACAAGATGCTCGGATATATTGTGAAAAGTGTTGAATTTAAATCAAGGGTAGTAATGTTAAAACTTTACAATGCATTAGTAAGACCTCACCTAGTGTTCAGTTCTGGTCGCCTCATTACAAAAAGGATATTGCTGCTCTAGAAAGAGTGCAAAGAAGAGCAACCAAAAATGTTGTATGCAGACAGGCTAAAAGAATTGAATCTATTCAGTCTTGAACAAAGAAGACTACGCGGTGATCTGATTCAAGCATTCAAAATCCTAAAAGGTATAGACAATGTCGACTCAGGGGACTTCTTTGACCTGAAAAAAGAAACAAGGACCAGGGGTCACAAATGGAGATTAGATAAAGGGGCATTCAGAACAGAAAATAGGAGGCATTTTTTTACACAGAGAATTGTGAGGGTCTGAAACCAACTCCCCAGTAATGTTATTGAAGCTGCGACCCTGGGATCCTTCAAGAAGCTGCTTGATGAGATTCTAGGATCAATAAGGTACTAACAACCAAACGAGCAAGATGGACTAAATGGCCTCCTCTCGTTTGTAAACTTTCTTATGTTCTTATGTTCTTATGTTTCATCACTGAGATGCTGGTGCTGCAGACAACCATTGTTCAGGCTGACAATGGATCACTAACACGCACTTACCAGCCTAAAATAACAGCCAGGGACCTCTTGGAAATTCCCAGAGAGGCAATGACAGCAGGTGGCACAAGCCTCCCAAACTCCCTGTAATCTTCTCCAGATTAGTTTTCACGTTGGGAGCAAGAACAACATTTGGCCATGAGCAACAGCAACTCTACACCCCTCTCCACGCCTCTCCCCCAGGGAGCTGTGCTCAAAGTGGGCCTTGTTAACAAATCCCCTTTCCGAGGGCAATGAAGCAAGAAAAAAGGGCCTGTTTGTCAAGCAGAGAGACTATTATTCCCATTGGCCATGCAAACTGTAGGCTGGCTGGTGGTCTTGGAGGGCCTTTGATACAATGTTTAGCACAAGGAAGACAAGGGTCGATTGCAGGCATGACCTTGTAAACAGTACTGACAGGAGTGAAGATAAATAGGCCTCCTTTGAAAGGATGGGGGCTTACCTAATAAGATTTAATCATTCACTTATTAATTTTCTCATCAGAGGCACATACTGCTATCTTGAACAGCCCCAGTGTATTCATTGAGCTCTTCCTTCCTGCCACTAAGCTGTTTCCTGCCAGTTTTATATGGTTTTATTCATTCATCTCAGAAAATGGCTTTGCACTTGCTTCAAAATTTGGAGTACCCTTCCCAAATGATCTTTACTTGCAATGCAGCGTTGGCACTACAATGACAATGGTTCCTTTACTGAGGGGTAATGGTAGCACAACTTGGGCAGCTGCAATGGGTCGAAGCTGATATCTTTCTTTATTCGATTGATCCAAACCAACAGTTCATCAGATATCGTTTGAGTCCTGCGTGATATGGACCTGTAGTATTAATTTATTATCCCGGATGATTTATTAAAATAAGAACAGTACAGTCAGTAAAAGCATTGCTAATTGTGAAACTCTACAACGGTAGATGTTTATAAATTAGCAATGTTATTAGATTAAATCTTATCAGATTAATCGATTGATCACTCACTATGATCCAGTATGCACATCTTGACATCCATTGCAGTACAGTATCTGTGATCCCATAGTAAAAGCAGCAGTACCATTCATAGTATCAGTTTACTTACAAAGAAAAAACACAGGGTGGGATATTTGGTCATTTGGCCTGCCATTCAGTCCTGGGCCTCTCTCAAGCACTGTGCAGAACTGTTTTTCTATTGTCAAGTGGATTAATGTCCACTGGGAGCAAGACTACCAAACCTATGTCCACTATTCTTATTGAAAATTATAGAAAGAGTACTGCATAAAAAATGGAAAATAAAGCATTGGACAGTAATATTGCTGTTGGTAAAGCTAAGTGGCTGCCTTGGGTTTTATTATTGTATTACTCCTCTCCCAAGTAAAAGGCTCTGAATATGCATGAAGACAGGTTAAGAAGTTAACAAACCTTCAGATAATCCTAACAATACAGAAGCACAATACACTGCTCATCTCATCTTCCTCCTGACTGTTATAATACCCCAGGGTGTTCTGAGAGGGGAGCGTCTGCCACTGGCAGGCCTGTTAGAGGGTGTTGTTCCCTGGGCAAGGGAGCAGGAGAGGGTGTGGCTTGACTGGGCTGCTAGGCCGGGATGATAAATCTTTTCACTGCATTGCCCCAGAGTCAGGAAGATAATAAATATGGTTCAGAGGAAATTCATGAGGAAAAAAAACCCTTCCTCACGCCCCCTGTGAAGGGAGCACTCTCCAGATTGAATATAAAGCAAACACCTCCAGAGGCCCCATGTTTTAATTTAATTTCCATCTTGTTTGTTCCCAAAAGGGCAATCTGCTAATAAATTGCTTGTTGCTGCGTAGCAAACAAAACCTGTAGAATTCCATAATTTATAGTGGGGTTTCAATTTTGTTCAAATTTGGGTTTTAGTGGGTCATACAAAATCAAATAAACTACAAAATCTGCACTCTAGCAATTTAAATCATTCTGTTTGTGCTGTCTTCCATGGAAGCATGGTCCATTTTTATTGATAGAAAACCCAAATAGAGTATCATTTAAATTAATGGTGTTCTCATACCTCTCAGAATCCCTGATTCAGGCAACAGTGAACAAGGGTAAAGATTACAATTGTTTAAAGTTGGTGCTCACAATAATGGACGAAAGATAGGAAAAGGGACCTTAAAATGTGCCTACATAGGATTTAATTTTAAAAAAGTAAGAATGTGGCAATAGACAAGGTCATCTATGCAAATATATCCTATGGTAGTTCAATTAAATTAGTTTCCACAGTGAATATTTCATTTTTGTCCGTCATCTGTAGGCAAATTCCCATCTTATCTAGTCCCGGAGTCAGTTGAATTCAGGTTTATGACTGACTTGAAGAAATTGTGACTGGCTAATCTGACTAGGTGATAAAATACAAAGATTTTCAATTGACTTTTTCAACTTAGATGTGACAATGCAACAAAAATAAACTGCATATATGAATGTATTATGAATTATTTTAATAGTGTTTAATTGTTTCCGCATACTTATTAGCAAGGTGCAAAACCCTGGTCTCACACTGTTTATTATCTAGACATCTTCTGCCCTAAACCCATGAAGTTTCAAAAAGCATATGAATCAATGTCATATGTACTATATGCACATCATCATCCACATACAGTCACAATCACTTCACTATATTGACACTATATTTTATACATCATAGAACAAAAAAGTTACAACTTTGCAAAATCTTTTCATTTCAAACTGCATCCATACTTGCAGTAGTGTCTGCTGTTATACAGTAATTGGACCCATGAACACAGCATGTGACCAAAACTTGCATTTCTGCATAAAAGCAACTTTCTTTGGTGCGACAGAAAGTCTTGCTATTTGTGCACCCTGTAAAGGTGGAAATGCAGTAAACATATTCTTTTTTGTCGAGTAGCCAAAAAAGTTTTTTGTCAGTGAAATCTGATTTAGGCACAATGTGAAAGTACAGTTAGGCATAAGAAAAGGCCAACCAATAAAATGTTAACAGAAGCTGACAAGAGGCAGTTTCCCTAGCAACCAGTAGCAGCACTCAGTTAGGGTCAGTTAAAATGTTTGCAGAATTGACACAAAGCTGGCAGTGGTTGGCCATTTAAAGTCTTGCAGCGGTTCCAGTATTTTATGACTTAACTTGGCCTTTACCAAATCCGGCACAAAAAGATTAGCCATGCACAGGTTCCTCAGGCTAATCTTTTTTCTTTCGAGATTTGGCCCATCTCTCCCTTAATCATTAACATTTTCATTTAGATTTTTTGTATTATTCTTTTTTGTCATTTTTACTGTAATGCACAGAAACCCATCCACTAACTCTGACGCTGCAGGAATGAACCCGCAGCAAACAATTTAATGTACAACACAACCGTCAGTCAATGCGCTTTGCAGAAGGCTTTACAGTAGAAAATCAACCAGCTTGTGTTATGGGAACAGTAACTGAATTTTCAGTAGCTAAAAAGACCTGGTTTGTCAATGGTTCAGTTAGTAACAAATGTTCATGACCACCTTTAATGACCACACTCTCTTTTTTTAGGTGCTCCAAGTGAGGACCCCAAATTCCCTAAAGTTCTGTGGCCGCCCCCTGATCTGTGCCCTCAGTGTCATGGTGAGTTGAAAGGGGAGCATTTCTGGAAGATGGATCGCATCCTGGAATTCCTCGAAGATTATTTCTCCCCAGATCGCATCCTACAAGACTACCTGGAGGGGGAAGAGGAGCTGCTAACTAGGCAGAGAGCGAAGCTAGCTGCCAGGAAGGAAGAGGCAGCCAGGGTGTTGGTGCGGAAAGCTAGAGGGGCAGAAGAGGCGGCTGGAGGACAGGTGACAGACGTGGGGAGAGGGGAACCAGAGGTTGGTGAGGGAGAAGAGGAGGGTGAAGAGGAAGGAGGAGAGATGGGAAATCAGGAAGAGGGGGGAGTGCAAGAAGAGACAGCTAACCATGTACCATGGGAGAACCCTGAGCTCCCGAGGAATCACAAGCCCAGCATCATCAACATGAAGCAGAGGGAGATGGAGGAAGACATCGTGGATTTAGACTCTTTTGTTGACCAGCATTATAAAAGCAAAGCCCTCCTCGCTCACAGATCCATCCAAAAAAGAGAAGACAAACGCAGGCCTCTGCAGATCCAGCCAGAGAATTCAGAGGCAGGGGATTATGGGGTGGTTCAAAGCCACCGGAGGAAGCGCGGTCTGGGGTACGTGATGGCCAGGGAGGTGCCCCTCCAGAAGCAGCACTGGCTCTCCATGCTCAGTGTGGGCTTCTCCAGGTTGGACATCAGCTTGTGTGTCCTGCTCTACTTCCTGTCATCTATGTGCCTTCTGGGAATGTACCTGTTCTTGAAGATGAGACTGCGCATGCCCAGAGGGAAGTTCGCCCTACCATGAAAGCCACCCCTTTGATTGTCATTAATGAATTGTTCCAAGTGCCTTAGGGAGTGATGAAGGTCAAGTAAACTGCAAATGAGAAAGGGGTCCAATGGGCACAACGGACACCAAATGTTCTAAATAATACCTGATTTAATATCAAAATTATAATTGCCAAAATGTGAGACTACAATTAAATCAAAAATACACGTCTTGATATAAAGATTGAGTAATTCAGTAAGTTGACTTTAAATGTAAAATACCAGTTATGAAGGAATACATTTTTCAATGTCTTGGTATCAACAATTAAATTCCCCAACTCAGAAATGTGATTTGTTATTATGAAAATTAAAATTCTTGACATCACTCTTGGATTCAAAGTTTGCCACCCAAGACAGCGCTTTCCTGCAGATGGCTGCAAAAACGTGTTTCTTTCTCTAAGTTTAAGCAATAAAAGACATCTTGTTCAACCAAATGGCCAGATTAAGGATGGAATCCTTTCCATTTTTTCAGACTTGCTTATTTTACACATTATGTTGTCGCCCTCGGTAGCGAAGCAGAGATCTGAATTCTCTCTTTTCATTTTAGAGCCCCAGGGTTAGATTCCCATAATGCCATGAACAACTGAAAATTGCCCGGCACTGTGCACTGTGACTTATACCTATTCTCCACTATCAAGTACAGACACGAGCTTGGATCAAGGTGCTATGAACAGCTGGGATTAAGGAGATGTCCCATTCAGTTATCTAAGAGAACCACCAGGATAATGTTGAACAGTTGCGGGTCTCCCAAGTGGCGCATCCGGTAAAGGCACTCCGCGTGGTGCACAGGATGTGCCCTATAGCCTGGAGGTCGTCGGTTGAAGTCCAGGCTATTCCACTGCCAACCGTGGACGAGAGCTCCCAAGGGGCGGTGCACAATTGGCCTAGCATCGCCCGGGTGGGGAGGGCTTAGCCAGGATGTCCTCGGCTCACCGCGCACCAGCGACTGCTGTAGACTGGCCGGGCGCCTGCGGGCTTGCCTGTAAGCTGCCCAGAGCTGCGTTGTCCTCCGATGCTGTAGCCCTGAGGTGGCTGCATGGTAGGTCTGCAGAGTGAAAAAAAGCGGTAGGCACACGTTTCAGAGGACAGCGTGTGTTCATCATCGCCGCTCCTGAGTCGGCCTAAAATAATACAATTGGCTTTTTCATATTAGGAGAAAAATGGGGTAAAAATCAATTGCTGACTACCAAATATTAAAAAAAAAAAAGAAAAAAGTTGAACAGTTACTAGTATTGCTTTAACGTACTTAATGTTAATATTACATTTGGATTTTGCACTCTTGTGGTATGCAAGTGACCCTCTTCAAACTCTGCTCAACAGATTAATAACTCACTAAAATAAAAAAAAAACAGTTCTGCTTTTTAAAGTCAGGCAAGGATATTGGACAGGAAATATAAATGAAGACCACCTAGGCATTCCCTATGGGTGAATTGTTACAGTTTCAATACAACAAATATCCCCTGAGATCTATTGACAGTCAATAAAAGACAACTCTGTGGTCGGCTCCCCTGGACACTGGCTTGTGTTGCTTGTTGCTTGTCGTGGTTCAATCTTTCTGATCCTCTGCTCTTTCTAACTGGCTTCTCTCAGGAACGCCGCCAGTGGAGTCATAGTATTGAACCTGCTGTGTCTTGGAAGGTGTAACAATCACCCATGGGGAATTTGTTTTATTTTTATCTCGATTATAGTTGCCTGGCAATCATTTTGCTTGGTTTCCTGTTAACACGATTACTTCAAAACTGCTAAATGGATGCCCTTGTAGTTTTAATGAGTGATTTCCCTTTCCATAAAGGTGCGTTGAGTAGAGTTTGAAGAGGATCCTATATGGTTAACCATTTCTACAGTACAACTCTGAATAACCGTCTCTCAATCCAAGCCTATCAACAAGTGATCTTGCAGTACAGGCTGCATATTGATTAACTGAAATTTCCAGAGATGTATCCTACTTCGCTCAATCCTGACGGTTGTCATGCTGATGCGCTGGGGATAGCGCACTGTGGTTGATCCCTGGAGCCAGCATCGCAGCCGTTGTGTGTGCTGATGCGCCAGGGAGGCAAATAAGCTGATTCCTGGAGCCAGCATTACACTTCAGCCATCAACACCAGACAGAAGGATATCTACATCATCATAAGGAAGGAAACGCAAATGGACAGAGACACAGATGGATCACATTAGTTTACTGTAAAGCTACGTCTTAGTTGGTGCTTATCTTGGCGAGAGCCGAGTTCAAATCAGCATGAAGTTTTAACATCTACTCTCGTGTAATGGAAATCATAAATCCTACAGCTAAGCTTGAAGATGTTTAGTTCATGGGATCTAGTGGAGCTGCCTGTTCATGTCACAATTTTACTGCTTCTCCAATTGTGATGCAGCGTGCTAGACATTCGTAGCACAAGTTAATGATAACATCATACAAATGTGCTTCATTTCACTTCTCACACATGTTCGTTCTTTCTTGATACTGACAGCTCTAGTGTTTTTACAGCTGCTGTGATTAGGGTATCTCGAGCTTATAGATTTGTAGTTTTGGTGTTGTGCTGCAGGATTCACTTTGACATTTTCCTTTGAAAACATTTCCATCCTTCTCTTGAAAGATGTTTTACTTTAATCCTGTAATGTCTCTTGTAGTGGAATGCTGTACTGTTCAGTCTACCTGGATCTGTTTGCTACTTAAGAACATAAGAACATAAGAACGTTTACAAACGAGAGGAGGCCATTCAGCACATCTTGCTCGTTTGGTTGTTAGTAGCTTATTGATCCCAGAATCTCATCAAGCAGCTTCTTGAAGGATCCCAGGGTGTCAGCTTCAACAACATTTACTGGAGAGTTGGTTCAAGACCCTCACAATTCTCTGTGTAAAAAAGTGCCTCCTATTTTCTGTTCTGAATGCCCCTTTATCTAATCTCTATTTGTGACCCCTGGTCCTTGTTTCTTTTTTTCAGGTCAAAGAAGTCCCCTGGGTCGACATTGTCTATAACTTTTAGGATTTTTAATGTTTGACAGTTTGCCGCGTAGTCTTCTTTGTTCAAGACTGAATAGATTCAATTATTTTAGCCTGTATGCATACGACATGCCTTTTAAACCCGGGATAATTCTGGTTGCTCTTCTTTGCACTCTTTCTAGAGCAGCAATATCCTTTTTGTAACAAGGTGGCCAGAACTGAACACAATATTCTAGGTGAGGTCTTACTAATGCATTGTAAAGATTTAACATTACTTCCCTTGATTTAAATTCAACACTTGTCACAAGATATCCGAGCATCTTCTTGGCCTTTTTTATAGCTTCCTCACATTGTCTAGATGAAGACATTTCTGAGTCAACATAAACTCCTAGGTCTTTTTCATAGTTCCTTTCTTCAATTTCAGTATCTCTCATATGATATTTATAATACACATTTTTTTATTGCCTGCATGCAAAACTTTACACTTTTCTCTATTAAATTTCTGCCATGTGTCTGCCCAGTTCTGAATGCTGTCTAGATCATTTTGATTGACCTTTGCCGCTGCAACAGTGTTTGCCACTCCTATTTTTGTGTCGTCTGCAAATTTAACAAGTTTGCTTACTATACCAGAATCTAAATCATTAATGTAGATTAGGAACAGCAGATGACCTAATACTGAGCCCTGTGGTACACTACTGGTTACCTCGCTCCATTTTGAAGTTTCTCCTCTAATCAGTACTTTCTGTTTTCTACATGTTAACCACTCCCTAATCCATGTGTATGCATTTCCTTGAATCCCTACTGCGTTCAGCTTGAGAATTAATCTTTTATGCGGGACTTTGTCAAAAGCTTTTTGGAAAATCTAAATAAACAATGTCGTATGCTTTGCAATTATCCATTGTCGATGTTGCATCCTCAAAAAAATCAAGCAGGTTAGTTAGACACGATCTCGCTTTCCTAAAACCATGCTGACTGTCTCCCAGGATATTGTTACCATATAGGTAATTTTCCATTTTCGATCTTATTATAGTTTCCATAAGTTTACATATAATAGAAGTCAGGCTTATTGGTCTATGGTTACCTGGTTCGGTTTTGTCTCCCTTTTTGTGGATCGGTATTACATTTGCAATTTTCCAGTCTGTCGGTAGTACCCGTGTCAAGAGACTGTTGCATGATCTTGGTTAGCGGTTTGTAAATAACTTGCTAAAGTTATTTAAAACTGGATAGGAACAGGTCGACATGTGGGGCATGTTGTCCGTGTCCTCCTTTGTAAAAACCTGTGAAAAGTAATCAAATCATATATTTGCTAGTTTTTTTTCTTTGTCTATGATTTTGCCATTTGTGTCTCTTAGACATTTAACCTCCTTTTTGAATGTTCTCTTGCTGTTATAATATTGGAAAAACATTTTGGAATTGGTTTTAGCCCCCTTAGCAATATTGATTTCTATCCCTCTCTTGGCAGTAGTAAAGGCACTACAGTGAATGTCACTTTCTAAGCCCCTCCCCTTTTGATTGATGTATGACCCCAAGCCCCGCCTCTTTCTTTGGATTATATCGTTTTTATTTTTGGCTAGTATACAAAAGACGTAAGCTGCTAAACGAAAAAAATAAATACATAAACCAAAATAGTAATATGTGAGAAAGTAAAGAGGTGTTGACATCTGAGAAAGGCACAGCGTACAGACAGTGTTTGGGCATGGAGTTTCATTCGCCATGGAGCCACTGATGCACCTCTCGACCCAATCATATTCACCCAGAGGCTCAGAAACATGATGGCGGCAACAAGTAAGCAGGGAGAAACAGACGAGAGCTGCGAAGTTTTAACTAACAACTAAGTGAAGGAGATGACCCGGGACCAAAGGGCACAAGCTCAGTAGTTTGGGTATTTTTTGGTTTTAAACCTACTGGTGAATGAAACACTGAACTTGCATGCTGTTCTGTGGCGCAACACAAAATAAAGATTTGTTCATTTAAGTGCCGATCTTTTCTGTCATCTGTCATAAAATATTGTGAAAAATATCGTTATCTGTAAGGTCTAAAATACTGTGATATTATTTTTAAAGCATATCGCCCACCCGTACTGACAACTCAGCTGTAACACCAACAGAGACAGTGGTGCCCTAGGACCATGGTGCAAAACTCCTGCAGTACATTACAGGCTCTGATATCACATACAGGTTCTATTATAATGATTGAGTAAGAATCCTGGCAAAAAAATACATACTATGCACATATTCTGTAACTAACAATAGGGGATACACAGCAAACATGTTTCTTAAATGACAATGTGGGGACACTGCCTGTTTATTTCACCTATGCAACGACCCACTTGTACTACAGTGTGAGGACATGCTACACACTAGTCGTATAACTGACAATCTGGGGACACTGTGGATTTTACCTAAGCATTGACATTTTACACATTTCTATTACAATGTGGGGAAACAATACACATACATTGTGCAACTGATAATATAGGGACACAATACACTCATATTGTATAAATAACAAAAAGGGGACAAACTATACTTTGTATCTGTAGATTAATAGCATTAATAACAAGACCTGCAGCAAACACAAAGTAGCTATTATAACTTTTGTGCTTTGTTTACTGTACCTGTGTTGCAGTTGAGGTAGACTGTTGTATAGCATCAGGTGCATGGTCCAACTCTGATGAACAGCCGCTAAACTCAGGTTGGACTGGCTCTGAATTATTCACAGGACTTTCTGCTTCATCCACGACCTGTAAAAGTACAAGGAAATAGTCTGAGGATTCCCCACTTTTACTCAGTTTATGTGAAAAGAATCATGCTGCAATTGTTTTTCTTGCCACTAAAATATTTTGACTATACTGCAACACAGGTATACAGATGTGGGTCAGTCTCTAGATCTTGGCCCCCACATCAAGCACATGGGTTGACCTGGTAGGGCGGCTTTCTGATAATAAATGAAAGAGATACGTAATATCCAAAGCATCCATTTTTGGTGTCCAAAGATTGTTGGACAGTCATTGTATAAAACAGCATTTCTAAGGAAAAATAGTTTATCTTGAGACCAATTTGTTATGCAAACTGACACCTAAGGCATTACTATATTAATTAATGAAATCAATTATATTTACTATGACGCAACACCTTTGGTACAACGACCTGGAGAACGAACCAGGTACTGACATCACTCTTGGAATATAACAACACGTGGCAACTCTTATAACCCTATGGGCACTCTGAATGAAGCTACACTTGGACGTTATAAAACATCTGAAGATTTGTTCAGTGACTAACAATGTGGGGACACTATCTGTGCTCTTCACTTAAGCAGTGACCTGCTTCCCACATTTACACACACATTCTGTAACTGACCATATGGGGACACACTTCACACACATTCTGCAACTAACAATATGGGGACACTGACTATGGACTTCACCTAAACAGGGATCTATTTTGCATATTTACACAGCAACACAGCAACTGACAATATGGGGACACACTAAACACATGTTGTGTAACTAACAATATGGGGACACTCTCTGTGATCTACGCAATGAGCCGTTACATACATGTGGTAAAGTATGGGGACATAATACATACTAATTCTGTATCTGACAATATAGGGACACAGTACCCACTTATACTTGCATAGAAAAGTTGTATCTGTAGACTAATGACACTAATAATACTTACTGGATCTGCAGCAAACACTACGCAGCTAATACAGACTTTGCTAATACTGTACCTGTGTTACAGTTGAGGTAGACTGTTGTATAGCATCACGTGCATGGTCCAACTCAGATGAACAGCCGCTAAACTCAAGTTGGACTGGCTCTGAATTATTCACAGGACTTTCTGCTTCATCCGTGACCTGTAAAAATATAAAATTGTCAGAATATTCAGAACAGCAATTACAAGTTTAACTTATCTGTATAACAGGATAACAGACAAAGCAAAGTTGAAAATTAATAATTCACAGATAAAGGCAACTTAAATAGACAAAATTGGGAAGATGTTATCTTCAATACATACAAAAATGTTTAGTCTGAAACCTTTTTAATACCTATTTCGAAAGTTATGATGTACATGCTTACCATAATTCTCCATGGCCAGTTAACAGGACCATAATTATAGGTTATTTCTTCTCCGCATGTTATGTTTCTGAGCGCGAAAAGGCACAAAAGTGGTTTGCCTTCAACATTAATATTTTTCATTTTGCAATTGGATTTTTTGTGATCATCATTTACCAATCTTCCCAATGACAGATCTCGTGCTGCATCAATGCTGCAAAAAGAATATAAGTATATAATATGAAGTGACTAGATATTGCATAAGAATGTTAGTATCTATCATTGCATTGATATGATTTAGTGACAGGAAAACAGCTGCATGAACAACACTGGGATAAGGTATTTTAGAAAATCGCAACTGTAAAATACATTTATTAAAGTTTGATTATTAATAAGCATTATATCCATTTTAGGCTCATTCTTATTAAACTTTAACACATAAACAATTACATCTGATGCTTTTAACAGTTTAAGCCAGTGTAGCCGAGGGAACATGAAATAAAAATAGCAATGCTATTCACTATTACTAATAATAATATAAACAATTCCATGTAAACTGTCTATTTTGAGAAAACAAAATAAAAAATGTGTAAAATTGTTACTAACCACCACCATTTGCCATGCCACTTAAAATCAAACAAAAATGTTTTCAGGGAATCATGGTATATTCTCTGTCTTGCCAGACTTTCCTTCTCACTGATGAGCTCCCCTCGATATTCTGTAACAAACTCACCCATCTCTATATTTGCAAGAGCAAAGACGCCCCTCTCCTAGAGAAGAGAGCAAAGTGGTTCATCTTGTTAGGCAATACAGTATTCCTTTAAGTCACAGTGTGTGCAGTTTGATTTAAAGATGCATTGCTATGTGTAAGCAAGTCATTTTTCATCCATTTACTGTACACACGTAAAATGAAACGAACATGGTACTTCAATATCAAAGGTAAAATTGGCCCCATATAAAGTCTTAAAAAGAAAAAAAAATGCGCATTTAGCTTGCTACAGTACAGCCTTAATGCATTTTCAATTTCAGTACATTGTAAAATACAACTTAATTCATGGTAAATAAACTAAGCATATATAGGCCTTCACTGTGTGAAGAGGCAAAAATTGCGCTCTGAATATACAAAAATCACTCGTTAGGTCACATTTATAATAGGAGTGCTATTCTGCAGATTCTAAAAATAGCTATTTAAAAATATTTTAGACTTAAATAGATATTTCTGGATGTATAGCTAACATAACAATATATATTTTAACAACAAAGTTATTAGTTACACAGAACGAGTATTGATCATTCCGTTTTGTGGCAAAAACGTAGGACGTCAACACGTGTTGATATAGCTAAAGGCAGCACAAAGATATTCTAGCTGTTTCTTTCGCATTGACAATTAAACATACTGCATCATACTATAAAAATGACTTTTGACTAAACTGTTTATGTTATTTTATTTATGTATTTTTTTCTCTGCTAGGATCAATAACAGGAATACTTTGAAACAAAATAAAAAAGACTGACATCTAAGATCGTTGAAACATTGATTTACGAATAGACTGTGCTATTGGAACTTTCATTTATGATTTTGGAATTTTTTCTCTTTTTAATCTTTGTACAAATGTTTCATTTATTCTACACTCCATTAATGTGGATTAAAGTCTACAACAAAATATTTTTTTTATGTATTTCACACACACAAACAATGTGTTGTATTTTAGGTACACACTTTTTGGAGCAACAGTCAACAGTGGAAACCACTTTGTATCCATGATACGAAGAAAGAGTAATTGGATTTTATATGATGGCCTAAAGGAAGACTTCCAGATAATTGAAAAAAAAAAATCACAAAATCAAAGCTGCAATCTGTAATGTAATTTACATACAGGTGTGAGTACTGATGTAAACAACACACTTTATAGTAACATTAGAGAAATTTAATTTCCAGAAATGTGGTGAACCTACCAGGCTACTGCTTGATAACATTTCTACCTTTAAATGTTTATTATAAATGAGTATATTTCACATACTGTATTTGTTGCTTAGTTCAAAACAACATGTGGCTTTTTAATTAAATATCTGCTATCAAACAAGGCCTTTTTTTCTTGCAATTCATAATAAATGCTCTAATTTTCATACTAAATAGCACTTAATAGTCTGTTCATGCCATTATGCATCATACTCACCTTCAACATCACACCCAGCTTGAGGTGGCACTGCCCTCAAGCTGGGTGCTGGGCAACGCGCTAATATGCAGGAAAAGAAGGGTGTGTGTATATTTCACGGCACAGCCTCTGAATGCCTACTTGTGCCACTCTGCAATCTACTTTATGTTGAAGAGAAATGCTCAAGCTTTAAAATGATACCCTGCTTGAAGTGGTACATCCAGACTATGTGAATTCCCCCTTAGAATGTGAGCTAATATTCAATACGTAATTGTGCGAATAAATAACTAACATCAGCTTCGAATCGGGAATAAGTAACTAATTTCAGCCTTCGAATCGGCAGTAAATAACTAACTTCAGCCCGTTCCTTCTGTAAAACTCGGAGCCCCCATCCAGAACTCGTCGTCTGCTGAGTGTCAGTTTTGGGTTCCAACTCGTTAGCTGTGATTGGCTGAACGTGTCAGCAGACAGCAATAGCAAGCCCCGATTTCCTCGATGAAAGTGGGCGAGGCTGAAGGGAATGATTGACACTTTGTGTTTGCACAGTTCAAATAACATTTATTTAAATAAACGGTGGCGCAAAAGTACCAAAGAACTTCCCATACACAGCTCCTATTTTGCCTGCCCAGCACATCAGCATGAGAATATTCATGAGCCGGCAATTTCAGCACTGCTGCGATAAAGAGCTCTTGTCAGGCAAATTGAGAACATCGACCGTTAAAATAATAACGCATATGTGTTAAGGAGAGGTCTCTCTAAATAAATCCAGATGAATCTTGCTAAAAACTGCAATAGTTTTCAAAAGAGAAAGCTTGGAATAGGTAATAAGGCAGACTTTACGTTATAGAGATAGGAGAAAACTCGCCACCGGAACTCTTTGGATTCCCTGGATGTATCGCTTTGGCTGGACGGAAGTTGCAATGTTAAATAAGCGGATTTGACCATCTTCGCTGTGTTCCAATTCATGAAAATGCACCCTACGAAGTGAAGGTCGAAGGGCAGAAGTGGGCGGCGGCCATGGTAAGGGGTGTTCCAATCCGTAGTGAACATAACATGCTCCCTTCGAAGGGGCCTTCGAGTGGGCTTCCCGACTTCTGGAAGAGATTTTCTTTTTATAACCCATCAAGCATTGCGTTAATCCCATCAAACATTGCGTCTTAAAGAGAGCGCAAAAATGGAGCCAGAGAAGACGGAGTTCGTCTACAAATGTAATTAGCAATCATATAACACAACAATATTATAATGCTTCTTGTGTCATATAAATAACACTCATGTGATTCTTGTTCGAGACGAATTTATTGCGTTCTCTTAGCTTGCTATTGTCAATAAAAACAAACGAATAGCAAGCATGCTACTCCGTATAGATGAGACCTTGAGGGATAGCTTGCTAACAAGCTAGTTGGCTATCTGTATTGCTAGATAGCTAATTTGTTCTCGTGAAACAGCTTTTTTCAGGTCATTTATTTTAATTATTACAGGGACAGATGACATATTGTGTAGCACTGCAGGCTATATCCCTGACAAGTGAATTTGATGACGTGTTTTAATTTTAAATACATTTCTTAATATTTATATTCACTTTTAATTATTTGATTTTTAAATGTATATTTACATATCTCAGTTGTATTGGTCAGTATTATGTTGTGTACATAATTATATTGCTGTTAATGCAGAAGATAACTTGTATGTTGGTATTGCTGCTTGGCTGAATCTCCCTTAAGAAAAGGAAAAATAATTGGAATTACATTTTTAACTCTTTATACGCGGGTTAATTCTGCCTAGTTGTACTGTTTTCACTTTATTATGTATATCTTCTGATTGGTTTATGCTACATATACGTTCTCTAGGTCAATTGAAAGGCAACAAAATGAACTTTAAAATGGTGTAAGAGACAGTGTTGTACATAGTGAATACACATTTCTAGCGCTGACAAATGATGACGCCTTTCCCTGGCCGTGAATGATGACGCTGAAGTGTGTTCCAATTGAAACACTTTTGCGTCCCCTACCCCATACTACCCTTCAAAGTGATCACTCCTGGAGTAGGGCATAGGGGCGAGGTTTTGGAATGGAACACAGCCCTTGTGTGTATAGATCTTTGGAAGTACACAGCTCAAATAAAGGCTGCGTCCCAAACTTCACCCTTGCTCACTTGTTACCTTCCCTTGAGGGGCAGAAGTACTATGTTCGCCATCTTAAGCGTTGTCCCAATTCCTTAGGGAACGTGTGAAGGGAGCTTTATGTACCCTTCACTGCACCCTTCGACTGAGTGTACAAAACAGTTAACTTCTGTGGAAGTATTTTTGTGCTGAAGTCCCAGAACTCTTTGCGTTAAAGGCGGAGACAAGTGGAAACAATTTGCAAATATAGCAGAGGCGGCTGCACAGAAATGTAATGTAAATGTAGTTAGCTAGGAAATTGTAGATATTGTTAAGTTATTTAACAAGCAAATTATTTGTGAAATGTATGTTGTATTGAGTCGCTTAGCTAATAAAATTCATATTTTTAAATCTATGATCACGATTTAAATATGTTGTTGAAGCTGACACCCTGGGATCCTTCAAGAAGCTGCTTGATGAGATTCTGGGATCAATAAGCTACGAACAAACATATCGATTGCTGGAATTAATTATATATCAATTAATTAATTAATTAACTAGATAGGTAGCTGCAAAACTAGGAGAAGATATAAGCAAGCAATATATTTCAAAATTATTATTTTTTTTTTTAATGAAATACAGGGACAGAGGAAGAGACCCTAAAACTGATCCAGCTGGGTGCGGCAAACAATGTCCTCTTCATGGGGAAAAGAAACGCTGCGAAGCTGGGCTGGGAGTGACAGTTGAAACTTTTATGTAGCCTGCACACTTTTATCATTTCACACTTTTATCATTTGGATTTGTATGTGTGAATTTAAAATAAGATATCTTATTATATATAATATTATTTAAAACAAAAATAACATAGATTTTAGGTTACATTATTAAGTACATGTTCGTAAGATGTGGAAAAGTTTGCTGTTTATTAACCAATATCAAAGTTTTTCAAATTATCTCAAAGTTTAAAAATAACCATATACATGTAAAATGTTCAAAATACCTCTTGTTCGCTCAGTAGGGCAATAGTGCGGTAAAGACGTCTCCTACTTGCTGAAGTCCTTGTCACAGTTCTTTGGAACAGGAATAGTGCAAATGCTAAAGCCATTCTTCCAAACTACAATCTGACAACAAAAGATTGTATAGCTGCTTGCTCAGTCAAAGGTAAAGGCGCTGAATGATGATACTGAAGTGCGTCCCATTTAACACTACTCCCTCGCTCACCCAAGTGCACACTCTGTGACGTCAGTAAAACGTCACGCAAAGTGTACATTTGTCGAAGGGTGTAGGGTGCAAGGGAATGGTTCGGGACGCAGCCTGTGGGGTGCTGGAAAAAAAAATAAAAGTGTGTGTTGGGGGGGGGGGGGTAGTTTCCGACGTCATAAGGAATAAGACACAGCGGCACAAAGTGAAAAAATCAGAAACACGAGTCTAAAAATGTTATGTAAGATTCAAAGCAACAAGACAATGTATTAACTACGTTGGAAATCAGATGTTACATACATTAAATGACATACTAAACACAGCCTATTATGTGCTGTAAATGTCTTTTTAAAATAGTAAAATACAAATAAAATATATTCTATAATCTTCGGTACTAAATTGCTTTCATTCTATTAGACAAGTTTAATAGGTCTATCACAAACTGAACAGTTGTATAAATGCCATTGCAATCTACTATTTGCAATTATGTAGCCTGTTCAAAAACGAGACGTATTTGATAAGCACATAGCACTGAGACGGCTCTTATTAGGGTAGTAAATGATCTTTTGATAAGCTCTGACTCTGGCTTTCCTTCAATTGTAATTCTTCTTGATCTTCGCACTGCCTTTGACACCGTGGACCATTCCATTCTATTAAATCGGCTTGGGAGTATAGTGGGTTTGGCAGGTGGTGTCCATTCTTGGCTTAGGTCTTATCTTTCCATAGGTTTCAGTACATTTCTGTTGGGGATTTGTCAGAAGTTGTCTGTGGTGTTCCTCAAGGTTCTATTAGGTCCCCTGTTGTTTTCATTATATATGTTGCCATTAGGTGATATTATCCATAGGCATGGAGTGAATTTCCATTGCTACGCAGATGATACTCAGCTATACATGTCTTTCAATCCAGACAATCCCTCCACTGGGACGCTATTAGCTGCTTGCTTTGCGGATGTAAAGTGTTGGATGTCACAGAATTTTCTGATGTTGAATTCTGATAAAACGGAAGTCATGCTTGTGGGTTCACAGCACCAATTAAAAAACGTTGATTTATATAAAGTAGATCTTAGTAGCCTTTCCTCAGAACTAAAACTTGAAGCAAGAAATTTGGGGGTCAGTTTTGATCCTGTTCTATCATTTGAGTCCCATATTAGGAAAATTACTAAAGCATCTTTTAATCATTTGAGAAATATAGCTAAACTTAGATCTATTATTTCTGTATCTGATTCCGAGAGGCTAATGCATGCCTTTGTTTCATCGAGAATCGACTATTGTAATGCACTTTTTTCTGGGATTCCAAATATTTGGTGTCTCACTGGCAGCTTATTCAGACTGCTACTGCAAGTATTCTAAAAAAAGGCTGATGTACAGGTAAGTAAGCTGGGCTGAGTTGAGTGGGGGACGGAGGGGGGTGATGCTGGGACATCAGAATCACCGTCGAGCCCTCTTGAGGTGTCGTGGGCTAGTCGACGAAACACCGAGGATGGAAGGTGCCCACTTGAAGACCCCAGAGATGTACCCTACTTAGCTCAATCCAGACGGTTGTCATGCTGATGCGCTGGGGAGACCGCACTATGGTTGATCCCCGGAGCCAGCATCGCAGCCGTTGTGTGTGCTGATGCGCTAGGGAGGCAAAATAAGCTGATCCCTGGAGCCAGCATTACACTTCAGCCAACAACACCAGACAGAAGGATATCTACATCATCATATGGAAGGACGCGCAAATGGATGGAGACACATATGGATCACATTAGTTTACTGTGAAGCTACGTCTTAGTTGGTGCTTATCTTGGCGAGAGCCAAGTTCAAACCAGCATGAAGTTTTAACATCTACTCTCATGTAATGGAAATCATAATCATTAAAACCAGAACAGGTGAACATATTACTCCTGTCTTGGCCTCCTTACACTGGCTTCCTTTATTTATTTATTTTAAATATGATTGGAAATGGATTTATTTTTATTTGAAACAGTCTCATTATTATCTTTTTGCTATTTTAATGTTTTATTCTGCTGTGTGTTTTATGTTTTCTGTAAAGCACCTTGGGGTCTGACTTAAGGTGCTATATAAATGAAATAAATAAAAAATATATATATAAATAAATAACTACAGTATATAAAAACAATCATATTTTTAAAAATAGTACCGGAACACAGCTGTGTCAGATGTCAGGAATGAAACATCAACCCATCCTTAACTGTCAACCCAGTCTCATGTGAGAAAGCCAATAGGCAGGGACGGGACGTTGAAAAGAATTGTGGGATATGTGGGATCGAGTCATAGAAGCAAAGGTATATTGCAAGGTTTTAAAAGGACATATCCCACAATTATTTTCAATGTCCCGTCCCTGCATATTGGCTGAGCGTCACAGAGCAAGTAGGGGCGGCACATTCAAATTTCAAACTACACAGACAGACACAGAGCACTTAATTTAAATGTGTTTAAGTTATTGACTGTCTCTGTTGAACCGAATACTGTTTTGTTTTTAGCCGTATTTTTATTTTCATCGGCAGACGCGTTCTGGATGCAAGTACAGTGCTGACATGTCATTTCATAAAATTATAATAAGCAAGGTTTCGGGTAAATATATAAAGAAAAAAAGTCAGTGTATATTTTAGCACTAGTACAACAAGACCATGTACTGAATTAAAATGAATGGATTAAATAATAGTAATTGTTTTGTAACAATTTAATTGGTTTAAAAGCAAACAAGATTATCCGTAAACTAATGTTCACAGAAAAAGAGAATTTCAACAAAAGCTGCCGCGAAGCACTGAGGGTGAAAGTGAAAACGTTACCCACGTAACGTTGTTTCCCCCCAGAAAGCTGAAATACAGAAACGTCAATCTGTTAACGTTTCTCTCGTGAGACTGGGTTGTTACTGTACATAAACTAGTTAACTTATAGGAAGTAAAATCACATCCCTGTTCTATCCTCTTTGCCTCACCCTCTGCTGCTCTTCCAACCCCTCTAACCTCATCCCTCTGCCTCTCCCCCCCTCCTGCACACTCTCTGGTGCACTCTGGAACTGTCACTCTTCTGCTAACAAAGCTGATTTCATCTCTGCCTTTGCCTTCCACCTCTCTCTCGATTTCCTTGCTCTCACTGAAACCTGGCTGTCCACTGATAACACTGTAACTCCTGCCGCCCTGTCCTCGCTCTACGTCCTATCCAATACCCCGCGTCTCACTGGACGGGGAGGTGGGACTGCGACAGCGTGCGAGGCGAAAGCGTGGGAGCGACAGCGCGGGAGAAGTACGAGTGGACAAGTACCTCACAGTTAGAAGCAGTAAGGAGGAATTACATTTTTAAATTATATCTTGAACTGCTTTAATCAGAAAACACTGCAACTTAAAGTCTAAGAGCTGTGTGTCTTTTTCTGATAACGAGCTGAAACTTGGAGCAGCTGATTCAAATTTGCCGCCGTTCTGAGACTCGGGGGGAGGGGCGGAGCCAGAAGCAAACAGAGAACAAACAAAAGGCAGCCAGTGTTCACTGTGACAGCGTGTGAGGCGACAGCATGGGAGAAGTATGAGTGGACAAGTACATCACAGTTAGAAGCGGTTTGAAAGCAGGTTGACAGCTGCAGAAGCTAAACTGAAGTTCCAAAAAAAAACAAAAAAAACATGGTCTTCAAGCCAGTAATCTGTGACAACTGCATGACATGGGAAATTCGAGAAAACCCAACAGAGCTCAACCAAGTGTCTGTAAAGTGCCACATGAACAGGAGCTTGCGGAGCTGACACACCCACAATTCATGGAAGTCTGCACCCCTAGCAGACTGAATGCCACCAGGCAGATGGAAGAGAGTTGAAACAGCTGGGTTCAGATAACAAATTTGAGCCTTTTCAACATTTAGATGACCAAAACCAACTAGAATGAACAAACAACATTGAAGAGACAGGCCAAGATCCCTGCAAAACAAAGAGCTAGGAAGGAAATTAAAAGACAAGACCAAAACTGGTATTTTCTGGGATACTGCCGGCACCTTGCAAAAGACCATATGGCAGCTGGAAATAAAAAATCAAAATGCATGGCTGAAATTGTGGTGCACACAGGAAGGCTTCACCTTTCTTGAACATTGGAGCACATTCTACAACAAGGACTATCTATATAGGTGGGACGGACTGCACTTAAACAGAAAGGGAACCAATCTACTCGGAGAATCCTTGAGGAGGTCCAGAAGCATTTAAACTAGAAAGGAAAGGGGAGAAAACAAAAAACAAAAAGGAGACCACATCAAAACAAGGGAAACAACTCAGGTAAGACAGCCATTAAATATATTTATCTAAATGCTAGAAGTCTCAGAAACAAAAGTTAGAACTTGAAGCTACTGCACTAACAATTAACTACAATTTGATAGGTGTTACAGAAACTTGGTTGTCTGAGAGTGATGGAGACGAATATAATTATTAGTGGGTACACACTGTCTCAGTGTTTGCTCCAGGACTTGCAGACTGGGGGTCAATGTGGCCCCCACTCTAAATTTTAGGGGGACATTTTCTTCGGTGAGGGGGTCAATATGCTTTGATAATTCAGAACCAACCACCATTTCTTACCTTTGTTTGTTTTTAAATATGCCAACAGAGTTTACTGACCTTTTGTTTCTGAAGAACAAAAAAATAAAAATGTAAAGCTGTAGATACAACCAAGGTGTCTCTATAATACTCACTGTCACTTTTGGGGAAAGTATTGGGAAATGTGTCACAGTGACGCTGGTGTATCACTGAGTAGAGGATATTCATTGTACCAGATCACATTAGAACAGGGGTTTTCAATCTTTTTAAGCTACATACCTCTTTCCAAAAAAGTAGTCCACCGCATACCCCCATCTGAGATACAGTCATAATAAAATTTAAAACAGAAAAAAAGGTTTGTACAATAACATGATACAACAAAACGCACAAGCCTTGGCTTGGTTGTGTGATGGATAAAATTATAAAAGTTACAGTATTATAATGGAAAAAATATATATTACATTTACTTTTGGATAAAAAAAGTCCCTTAAACAGGTTTCTACTTTTTGGAAACATCAACATTATTTTATTGTAATTACTAATTAATTAAAATCAACAAAGCATCCATGCTAAACTCAGTCACTCAGAAATGACATAGGACTATTCCATGATAGCAAATGGCAATCATGTATTTTTATTGATAATACAATTACACAAAAGGCGGCAAAGAAAAGTTCACTATCCACAGCTCTCTACAGCTGACCTCATTACGAAAACATATTGGCATTTTTTAATTCTTGGTGACTAAAACGTACAGTACTGATGCTAATTAAAAAACAATAATAAAACGCTTACCTAGTATCAGTGTGATGGATGTCCCTGCCTTTTACCACACAAATTAATGATGGCAGGGAAATTGGAGAGAGCTCCAGTCGCAAGACATTTTTGGCGTTTTTAATCTCTGACGGTATTTCGTCTTGATCGCCCTTTGCTAGTATTGTACTAGTATTGAGCCAACAATCCATATTTGTTCACTGGATTAAAAAGCTAAAAACTCTCACACCAGAAGTAACGGCTTGTCAAACCAGACCGCATGCAGTATTTCGGTTTCTGATTGCCCATACATTATGTATTTTGAAATTAACCAATACTACTTAAGTTACAATAAACTTTAATCGGGTCATTGAAAAAAAAAATATATATATAGACTTGTAGGCATTAACGCACACAGGAAATAAAATGAGTTAAAGAGTAGGCTTTTTGTTTTGTTTTTTTAATAGCTGTGCGTGTGTATATATATATATATATATATATATATATATATATATATATATATATATATATATATATATATATATATATATATATATTATCCAAAAGACAGACTGCAGTAACCCAACTGTTTATATGACATTTAAACACAGGGTTTATTTATAGTGTACATATTTAATATGTAAATTAGCCATGTGCGCACTGAACGCTCTGTTACACAGCACAGCAGTCTGGTGTTAGCTATTCAACGTTGATTACGTGATAAAGGTTTGCAATAGATTGGGAAGTAAGCACTAAGTAAAATGCGTTGTCTGCCATTTCAGAATTTTTCTCGCGTACACCAGTTTAAAAACCGCTGCATTAGAAGGAACCACATTACCAACAGAGAAAGTTTAATAGTCGTATTTAAATGCCATTGTCCTGACTGGTAAATTCGTATCTTCCAGCTGCCCCTTTATTTGACAATTGCCATATCAAAAATGGCATTTTTTTTGACGTTTCATTCTTAGCCCCCAAGTAAATATTTTGAACAGTTTTCAAAGCAATTTTTGCTTTATTTTTACAACGCACGTTGATGTTGTTGATATGATAAACGAGTATCTGCTTCAGGTACTGTATTGAATTTTTTTCAAAGTTAAACGATGGCCTGTGTTACACAGAACACTAAAAATAAAATGTCAAATATACAATATATATTTCATTGGTTTTGTGGATTTGCAATATTTTAATACTGCACATACTGATATGGTTTTGAAAATGCTACTTACCAAAACCGTGCTGCATGTGAACTGTATTACATAATAATTTCCTTTATTCCGATTCCAGTGGTGTTTTCTCAATGCAAGATGTATTATATACAGTGCTGTATAAAATCACATACACTGATTATATATATATATCATGCCGTTATAGGCCTACTGGCGAAATGGCGCTTACGGTGCTTAACACATACTGAATTATTTTGGGACATTTAGCATTTTTGTCATAGAAAAGACACATTTCACAATATTTTATAACGTTACCGTAGTCTACTTTTTTCGTTTCATAAATCTACTGCACTTCTATAAACTGTATTGCAGTACGCACAAGTTCAAATTTCTCCCATTCACTTGCTAGATCACTCCATATCTCCAAACATCAGACAGATATTTTGTCTAGCAAATAGATAAGTTAACAGCGGATGAATTTCACAGTATTTTTAAGCAGAAATATAGTGACTGCCGAAGCTGATTACTTATTCTTTCAGAAGTAATGGTCCATTGACCACGGATACAAGGTTATATTTGCGCCGTGACATGTTGTTAACAAGCCTGATGACGTTCTCGTCCAGGCTTTACTGTGAAACTGAATACGTAACCAGGGAGGGTGTGAGCGCATTCTATTGGACTGGAGAATAAAAGCACGGGAGTTTAATTATGAAAACGCAAGTGTAAACAAACAAGTGAAAAAGATTAGCCTGTCGTCAGACATGTCATTTTAACAAAAAATATATTCATATATTGTGTATTGGTATTGCGTCTGGTCTGGGAAGGGGGTTACGGGCACTTTAGGAGAAATTCAGCGGGACATTTTTTATTTCAGGGGGGCATTGGCGCAATAGCTCGGCCTAGCGCGAACACTTCATTGTATAGGAAAAACAGGCAGGACAGAAGAGGCGGAGGGGTAGCGCTTATACATAAGAAATAGTCTTGAAGCCCAGGTGTTAAATCTGGACGAAGAAAACAACGCCGAATCAATATGGTTCAGAATAATGGACAAAAATTCAAAGGGCATAATAATAGGAACATGCTATAGACCGCCAAATTCAGACACCAAGCAAAATAATCTGTTATACAATGACATTCGAAATACGTGTAGCAAAGGAGAAGCCATACTAATGGGGGATTTCACCTTCCCCTGTATAAAATGGGAGAACCCGGTGAGGAGCACGACGGGCGAAATTGAAATGGTGGAAATGACAAATGACTGCTTCCTAACACAATGTGTCAAGGCACTGACTAGAGGGGAAGGATGCCTTGATTTAATCTTTTCAAATAATGAAGACAGAATAACTAAAACAGTGGTCAGAGAGCCATTGGCAAATTCAGACCACAACATGGTTTCATTTGAAGTGTTTTTTAAAACCCCAAAAGTAATGACTAAAGCTAAGGTTTACAATTTTAGAAAAGTAAACTATGAAGGTATGAAACAGAGACTATAACAGAAGCAGACTGTAGTAAAATAGAGAAAACATCCACAGAAAAAGAATGGCTGTTTTTTAAAAATGTAGTACTAGAGGCGCAAAACAATTACATACCAAAAGTAGATAAATCTAAATCTAAAACAAAGTGGCCAAAATGGTTTAATAGATCAATTAAAAAAATATTCAGTGAAAAAAGGCACTTTACAGGCCATTTAAAAGGGACCAAAAACAAAGTACACAGAAAGAGTACTTGGAACTGCAAACACAAGTCAAAAAGGAAGTTAGAAAGGCCAAGGGAGAGCTAGAAATCAACATTGATAAGGGGGCTAAAACCAAATCCAAGATGTTTTTTTCCAATATTATAACAGCAAGAGAACATTCAAGGAGAAGGTTAAATGTCTAAGAGACACAAATGACAACAAAAATAGCAAATATATTAAATTATTACTTTTCAAAGGAGGACACGGACAACATGCCCCACACGTCGAGCTGTTCCTATCCAGTTTTAAATAACTTTAGCATAACAGAGGCAGAAGTGTTAAAGGGACTAGGAGCTCTTAAAATAAACAAATCACCTGGGTCAGATGAGATCCTCCCAATAGTACTCAAAGAAATTAAAGAAGTTATTTACAAACAGCTAACCAAAATCATGCAACAGTCTTGACACAAGGGTTGTACCGACAGACTGGAAAATTGCAAACGTAATACTGATCCACAAAAAGACTTACCCGTTCTGTCAAGGGAACGTTGCACAAAAAGGGAACGTTGCTTCCATACTGTCGGGCCAGGCAGTTTAGTTTTAGGAATTGGGGCGGTTGTGCTGCGTACCAACTCTTCGGCTGCTAGTTGGCGCTGTACGAGTTTGATTAATTCATCTAGGGTGGGGATCCCCATGACCCACCCACTTCCTCATTGTGGCTGGTAGGGCCTGGAGGTAGCGATCCATTACCACCAGTGCATCGACAAACTGGCGACTGGAGTGCACTTCTGGTTTAAGACACCGACAGGCCAAATGGATGAGGTCAAACATCTGAGATCATGGGGGATGATTGGCTTGGTATGTCCAGCTGTGATACTTCTGTGCTCTTAAAGCACTGTTGGTCCACGATACTTGAGACCAAAAGTGAAAAATAATAATTCCCTTTTAATTATTATTTTTAAAGGTGAACAGAAAACAAAAATTAAACATAAAAAATAGGTAATTTTATAACACAGTCCCGAGCTTTTTCCACATTGCTGTCGCCTTCGGATGGGTCCTTCAGCTGTGGAGTCACAAGGTGAGTCGTTGTTGCCAGTCCACTTTATTGCAGCTCCTTATTATTTGGCTTCTCTCTGTTCCTTTTTCAGGATTCCACAAGCAACCAACAGATGGCGCTGCGGGTCAGTACTAGCAAGGTGGTCCCCAGGCTCAACCAACAGATGGCGCTGCGTGGTCAGGACGAGCAGGTTGATCGCACACTCTGTTTATGGAGTCCTCAGTTGCCACCTGTTGTTCGCTTGTAGTACTGCACCGTATACTGTTCCCAGCCGAACTTAAATGGAGACAGAATACAAAACACTGCTGCTCAGGTAAGTGTTTTTCCTCTACAGTTAGTAGGAAGCTCGACTTCTTTTATACACTCACGTTGCAAACCATTCCTTTCGGAGTGGTGAAAGCTTATTTTTAAATCCAATCAACTTCCCTGGGTTTCTTTAACTTGTCTGTCTACAGGTAACCTCCTCCATACACAGTCGTATTTACAGTCTTGAGAATGTATTATACTTTGTGCACATTCCTCAACACAGTTCTCGTTATATTCCGTGAGTACAAAGTAACCACGCCAGTTTCCACCCCTGCACAATGGCTTTGTTATTTTGAACTTGTCCACACAAAACTGATAATTAATTTCCTTCGCAAACACGACCCAGCAAAACAGCTGACCAGAACTGAACACAATATTCTAGGTGAGGTCTTACTAATGCATTGTAAAGTTTTAACATTACTTCCCTTGATTTAAATTCAACACTTCTCACAATATATCCGAGCATCTTGTTGGCCGTTTTTATAGCTTCCCGACATTGTCTAGATGAAGACATTTCTGAGTCAACATAAACTAGGTCTTTTTCATAGTTCCCTTCTCAATTTCAGTATCTCCCATATGATATTTATAATGTACATTTTTATTGTCTGCATGCAATACTTTACACTTTTCTCTATTAAATGTAATTTGCCATGTGTCTGCCCAGTTCTGAATGCTGTCTAGATCATTTTGAATGACCTTTGCTGCTGCAACTGTGTTTGCCCCTCCTATTTTTTTGTCGTCTGCAAATTTAACATGTTTGCTTACAATACCAGAATCTAAATCCATTAATGTAGATTATGAATAGCAGAGGACCTAATACTGATCCCTGTGGTACACCACTGGTTACCTCGCTCCATTTTGAGGTTTCTCCTCCAATCAGTACTTTCTGTTTTCTACATGTTAACCACGCCCTAATCCATGAGCATGCATTTCCTTGAATCCATACTGCGTTCAGGTAGAGAATTAATCTTTTATGCGGGACTTTGTCAAAAGCTTTCTGGAAATCTAAATTAAACCATGTCGTATGCTTTGCAATTATCCATTGTTGATGTTGCATCCTCAAAAAAATTAAGCAGGTTAGTTACACACGATCTCCCTTTCCTAAAACCATGCTGACTGTCTCCCAGGATATTGTTACCATATAGGTAATTTTCCATTTTAGATCTATTTTCCATTTTAGATCTTACATATTTTAATAAGCATCCCAGAAGTGCAGTAGTACACCAAATATTATCCAATTTAAAGGCAGAATGAACATGCATTGCCCATTTAACCCAAATCAGATAATTTTCACTTAATATCTTCCTTTTACAAAATCATTGGAACTTCGCCCCACTAGAAACTTGAATATTAATACATGGCTAGAGTGAAAGCGGTCTAGATTTTATAAATGCTTTTTTAAATAACCATTTTCAACTTGGTCTTTTTTGTAGCTATCACATCTTTACACCACTGTTCTGTTCGATGGTTCACGCAATAGATTTCATGGTTGAATGGTTTCCTGGATTATCTTAAAATGTTTGTTGCACAGCAACAAAAAAAAAAACATGTTTAAAATACCTGCCTGCACAGAGGCGCTAGTGCATGTTGAGTTAGTGATTTACCAGCTAGAACCTTGTTTTTATGAATATAATACTATTTAATTAGTCGATAAGTACAGAGCATATCGACCCTACAAGAAGGTAACAATGTTCTAAGAGGATAATATCTAAAGCTACAGTTGAGAGGAGCTTGCTGCCACACGTGGCATTATAGCAGGTAAAAGGAATCCCAATGAAAATTCACTTGTCATTAATACATTATTGTGGCAAAGTGGTTGCCAATTATGTACAGGTGTAGAGATGATGCAGTGCAGAAATAAACAGACAGAGATTTGTTATCCGGTATGGAAAAATATATGTTTTATTGTCTTTATAATCTAGATCTATTGACCGAATAAGAAACTCTGGTTATACATAGCGATACGGAGAACAGTATCAGGGATTGCAGCCCTAAACAATAAACACAGTATCTCTCCCACAATATACAACCATGGTCACCAGTCCTGGGTGCGTGCTGTAGTGCTCGTGGTGGGTGATACAGTTCAAAGAGTGACAAATAGTGCAGTACTGTTCCGGGTTCAGTGCTGGCTCTTAGCGACAGCTCCTGAACGTGTTAGCCTGTCTATAAACACTCAAGTAACAATTATAGACAAGACAAACAAAATAAACACTCACGATACTATTAATACACAGTTCACGGGTCCTTCCGGGTCTATTTCGAAACCTAAAACGAAGGAAAAGATTTACAATTCTCCGGCCCCTTTTATGCGATTATGCATGACTCCGTGGTAAACGATTTCAACTGACTCTATTTCCTGCAGCTGCTACCTCGTTTACCTTCAAGGTCAATACATTCCTGTACCGGAGTCTCATCTTTTTCCAGGCTGACTGACATCCCGACCCAGGGAATGAACTGTCGGACAACCTCTCCAAAGCCTTTCTCTTTCGTTACTTAGTACCCTCACAGGTCGAGAGGGAAATTTACATCCAAAACTCATTATATTTCCGTCACAATTATGTATGAATATTTCAATACAAAAAGATTGGTACTCAAAGCCTACCAATTAGCTTTAGATTCAATTGAGCCTTTACTTTCCATAAAAAACAGTTTTCGTAGCACCGGAGAATGTGAGATAGGTCAATATATTTTTTCACTAATATTTTTGAGGGTTTTAGAATATCTATGTTGATTTCATTTGTTTTCACTGCTATAATATCTGTCTTGAATCAATGGCATTCCTATATTCATAGCAGAAGCAACATTCATTGTCAGGCAGTGCCCATGGCAGCAGCACACTGTAATATTCATTGTTGTCAGGCTGTGCCCATGGCAGCAGCACACTGTAATATTCATTGTTGTAAGGCTGTGCCCATGGCAGCAGCACACTGTAATATTCATTGTTGTCAGGCTGTGCCCATGGCAGCAGCACACTGTAATATTCATTGTTGTCAGGCTGTGCCCATGGCAGCAGCACACTGTTATATTCATTGTTGTCAGGCTGTGCCAATGGCAGCAGCACACTGTTATATTCATTGTTGTCAGGCTGTGCCCATGGCAGCAGCACACTGTGATGGCTCGCTGTTTGCATTCAGGCGCTTCGGGACGAAGTGTGCCTCGTCCAAGCAGGAGATCCCCTCCACACAGATGGTGCGGAAAGCCCAGGACTTTGTTTACCATCTGCACTGCTTCGCCTGCGTCATATGCAACCGCCAGCTGGCCACGGGAGACGAATTCTGCCTCATGGAGGACAGGAGGCTGGTGTGTAAAGAGAAGACTACGAGATAGCCAAGCAGAATGGTGAGAGATGGAGCAGAGCGACTGGAAAGGTTTCCCACTGTGTGTCTTTGTAGAGCAGAGCACCTGTACAGGTTTCTAACTGTGTATCTTTGTAGAGAAGACCGCCTGGACAGGTTTCTCACTATGTGTCTTTGTAGAGCAGACACCTGGACTGGTTTCTCACTGTGTATCTTTGAGGAGCAGAGCACCGGGACAGGTTTCTCACTGTTTGTCTTTGTAGAGCAGAGCACCTGGACAGGTTTCTCACTGTGTGTTTTTGTAAAGCAGAGCGCCTGGTTAGGTTTTTCAATGTGGATCTTTGAGGAGCAGAGCCCCTGGACATGTTTCTCACTATGTATCTTTGAGGAGCAGAGCACCTGGACTGGTTTCTCACTGTGTATCTTTGTAGAGCAGAGCGCCTGGACAGGTTTCTCACTGTGTGTCTGTGAGAAATGGAGCAGAGCGTTGGGACAGGTTTCTCACTGTGTATCTTTGAGGAGCAGAGCGCCTGGACAGGTTTCTCACTGTGTGCCTTTGTACAGCAGAGCACCTGGATTGGTTTCTCACTGTGTATCTTTAAGGAGCAGAGCGCCTGGACAGGTTTCTTACACTGTGACTTTGTAGTGCAGAGCACCTGGATAGGTTTCTCACTGTGTATCTTTGACGAGCAGAGCGCCTGGACAGGTTTCTCACTATGTACTGTATATTTGCGGTGCAGAGCGCCTGGACAGGTTTCTCACTGTGTGTCTTTGTAGAGCAGAGCGCCTGGACAGGTTTCTCACTGCATATCTTTGAGGAGCAGAGCACCTGGACAGGTTTCTCACTGTGTGTCTTTGTAGAGCAGAGCGTCTGGACAGGTTTCTCACTGTGTATGTTTGAGGAGCAGAGCGCCTAGACCGATTTCTCACTGTGTATATTTGCTGTGTAGAGTGCCTAGACAGGTTTCTACCTGTGTGTCTTTGTAGAGCAGAGCGCCTGGAATGGTTTCTCACTGTGTATCTATGAGGAGCAGAGTGCCTTTATACGTTACTGTGACAGGATGACTGGGCGGTGACGTCACGGCAGAAGCAGGAACAAAACGACAGAGAGGAGTTTGGTGAAGCTGAGCGAATGCTTTCGCTCAGCGTTTAATAAACAAACAGACAGAAAATAAACAGTTGTAACAAAACAGAAACACAGACAAACACGGTGAGCTTCTATTTTCTTGACAATTAATAACTACCTCCGTCTCCAATCCCGTTCTCCACTCACCGAACACACCACCCCGAGTGAGTGAAAACATGCTGTTTTTATGCAGTTGTACCGAGACTCGATTGCTAGTCAATCATTCAATTGGAATCTCGGTACAACTGCACGTGAATTAATTAAGTGCACTCCCGTGACCACACATTACATTTTAACCAGCACGTGAAGTGATTTGTGCCCTCCTCGTGCCTAAATACAAATCTACATTTTTAAATCACACGTGAAACACAGACCCGTTTATATCCCGTGTACCGATGACTATACACCAACATTTACACACAACACGTAACATATAATACACAGGGGGGGACACTTTGCCACAGTTACTCACTGTGTGTCTTTGTAGAGCAGAGCGCCTGGACAGGTTTCTCACTGTGTGTCTGTAGAGCAGAGCGCCTGGACAGGCGTCTCACTGTGTATCTTTGTAGAGTAGAGCACCTGGACAGGTTTCTCACCGTGTGTGTCTTTGTAGAGCAGAGCGTCTGCACAGGTTTCTCACTGTGTGTCTTTGTAGAACAGAGCGCCTGGACAGGCGTCTCACTGTGTATCTTTGAGGAGCAGACAGCCTGGACAGGTTTCTCACTGTGTATCTTTGAGGAGCAGAGCGTCTGGACAGTTTCTCACTGTGTGTCTTTGTAGAGCAGAGCACCTGGACAGGTTTCTCACTGTGTGTCTTTGTAGAGCAGAGCGTCTGGACAGGTTTTTCACTGAGTGTCTTTGTAGAGCAGAGCGCCTAGACCGGTTTCTCACTGTGTATCTTTGCTGTGCAGAGTGCCTAGACAGGTTTCTCACTGTGTGTCTTTGTAGAGCAGAGTGCCTGGAAGTGTTTCTCACTGTGTATCTATGAGGAGCAGAGCGCCTGGACACGTTACTCACTGTGTATCTTTGTAGAGCAGAGCGCATGGACAGGTTTCTCACTGTGTGCCTTTGTAGAGCAGAGCGTCAGTACAGGTTTCTCACTGTGTGTCTTTTTAGAGCAGAGCGCCTGGACAGGTTTCTCACTGTGCGTCTTTGTAGAGCAGAGAGCCTGGACAGGTTTCTCACTGTGTATCTATGAGGAGCAGAGCGCCTTTATACGTTACTCACTGTGTGTCTTTGTAGAGCAGAGCGCCTGGACAGGTTTCTCAGTGTGTGTCTGTAGAGCAGAGCGCTATGACAGGTTTCTCACTGTGTATCTTTGTAGAGTAGAGCGACTGGACAGGTTTCTCACCGTGTGTGTCTTTGTAGAGCAGAGCGTCTGCACAGGTTTCTCACTGTGTGTCTTTGTAGAGCAGAGCGCCTGGACAGGTTTCTCACTGTGTGTCTTTGTAGAACAGAGCACCTGGACAGGTTTCTCACTGTGTGTCTTTGAGGAGCAGAGCGCCTGGACAGGTTTCTCACTGTGTGTCTTTGTAGAGCAGAGCGCCTGGACAGGTTTCTCACTGTGTGTCTTTGTAGAGCAGAGCGTCTGGACAGGTTTTTCACTGTGTGTCTTTGTAGAGCAGAGCGCCTAGACCGGTTTCTCACTGTGTATATTTGCTGTGCAGAGTGCCTAGACAGGTTTCTCACTGTGTGTCTTTGTAGAGCAGAGCGCCTGGACAGGTTTCTCACTGTGTATCTTTGTAGAGCAGAGCACCTGGACAGGTTTCTCACTGTGTGTCTTTGTAGAGCAGAGCGCCTGGACAGGTTTCTCACTGTGTGTCTGTAGAGCAGAGCGCTATGACAGGTTTCTCACTGTGTGTCTTTGTAGAGCAGAGCGCCTGGACAGGTTTCTCACCGTGTGTGTCTTTGTAGAGCAGAGCGTCTGCACAGGTTTCTCACTGTGTGTCTTTGTAAAGCTGAGCGCCTGGACAGGTTCCTCACTGTGTGTCTTTGTAGAACAGAGCGCCTGGACAGGTTTCTCACTGTGTATCTTTGAGGAGCAGAGCGTTTGGACAGTTTTCTCACTGTGTCTCTTTGTAGAGCAGAGCATCTGGACAGGTTTTTTCACTGTGTGTGTTTGTACAGCAGAGCGCCTGGACCGGTTTCTCACTGTGTATATTTGCGGTGCAGAGGCCCTGGACATGTTTCTCACTGTGTATCTTTGAGGAGCAGAGCGCCTGGACAGGTTTCACACTGTGTGTCTTTATAGAGACTTCTCACTGTGTTTCTTCGTAGAGCAGAGCGCCTGGACAGGTTTCTCACTGTGTATCTTTGAGGAGCAGAGCGCCTGGACAGGTTTCTTACTGTGTGTCTTTCTAGAGCAGAGCGTCTGGACAGGTTTCTCACTGTGTGTCTTTGTAGAGCAGAGCGCCTGGACAGGTTTCTCACTGTGTATCTTTGAGGAGCAGAGCGCCTGGACAGGTTTCTCACTGTGTGTCTTTGTAGAGCAGAGCGCCTGGACAGGTTTCTCACTGTGTATCTTTGAGGAGCAGACAGCCTGGACAGGTTTCTCACTGTGTATCTTTGAGGAGCAGAGCGTCTGGACAGGTTTCTCACTGTGTGTCTTTGTAGAGCAGAGCACCTGGACAGGTTTCTCACTGTGTGTCTTTGTAGAGCAGAGCGCCTGGACAGGTTTTCTCACTGTGTGTCTTTGTAGAGCAGAGCGCCTGGACAGGTTTCTCACTGTGTATCTTTGTAGAGCAGAGCGCCTGGACAGGTTTCTCACTGTGTGTCTTTGTAGAGCAGAGTGCCTGGACAGGTTTCTCACTGTGTATCTTTGAGGAGCAGAGCGCCTGGACAGGTTTCTCACTGTGTGTCTTTATAGAGCAGAGCGCCTGGACAGGTTTCTCACTGTGTGTCTTTGTAGAGCAGAGCGCCTGGACAGGTTTCTCACTGTGTGTCTTTGTAGAGCAGAGCGCCTGGACAGGTTTCTCACTGTGTGTCTTTGTAGAGCAGAGCGCCTGGACAGGTTTCTCACTGTGTGTCTTTGTAGAGCAGAGCGCCTCGACAGGTTTCTCACTGTGTGTCTTTGTAGAGCAGAGCGCCTGGACAGGTTTCTCACTGTGTGTCTTTGTAGAGCAGAGCGCCTGGACAGGTTTCTCACTGTGTGTCTTTGTAGAGCAGAGCGCCTGGACAGGTTTCTCACTGTGTGTCTTTGTAGAGCAGAGCACCTGGACAGGTTTCTCACTGTGTGTCTTTGTAGAGCAGAGCAGCCTGGACAGGTTTCTCACCATGTGTGTCTTTGAGGAGCAGAGCGTCTGGACAGGTTTCTCACTGTGTGTCTTTGTAGAGCAGAGCGCCTGGACAGGTTTCTCACTGTGTGTCTTTGTAGAGCAGAGCGCCTGGACAGGTTTCTCACTGTGTATCTTTGAGGAGCAGAGCGCCTGGACAGGTTTCTCACTGTGTGTCTTTGTAGAGCAGAGCGCCTGGACAGGTTTCTCACTGTGTGTCTTTGTAGAGCAGAGCGCCTGGACAGGTTTCTCACTGTGTATCTTTGAGGAGCAGAGCGCCTGGACAGGTTTCTCACTGTGTGTCTTTGTAGAGCAGAGCACCTGGACAGGTTTCTCACTGTGTGTCTTTGTAGAGCAGAGCATCTGGACAGGTTTCTCACTGTGTGTCTTTGTAGAGCAGAGCGCCTGGACAGGTTTCTCACTGTGTATCTTTGTGGAGCAGAGGCCCTGGACAGGTTTCTCACTGTGTATCTTTGAGGAGCAGAGCGCCTGGACAGGTTTCACACTGTGTGTCTTTATAGAACTTCTCACTGTGTTTCTTTGTAGAGCAGAGCGCCTGGACAGGTTTCTCACTGTGTATCTTTGAGGAGCAGAGCGCCTGGACAGGTTTCTCACTGTGTGTCTTTCTAGAGCAGAGCGCCTGGACAGGTTTCTCACTGTGTGTCTTTGTAGAGCAGAGCGCCTGGACAGGTTTCTCACTGTGTATCTTTGAGGAGCAGAGCGCCTGGACAGGTTTCTCACTGTGTGTCTTTGTAGAGCAGAGCGCCTGGACAGGTTTCTCACTGTGTGTCTTTGTAGAGCAGAGCGCCTGGACAGGTTTCTCACTGTGTATCTTTGAGGAGCAGAGCGCCTGGACAGGTTTCTCACTGTGTGTCTTTGTAGAGCAGAGCGCCTGGACAGGTTTCTCACTGTGTGTCTTTGTAGAGCAGAGCGCCTGGACAGGTTTCTCACTGTGTGTCTTTGTAGAGCAGAGCGCCTGGACAGGTTTCTCACTGTGTATCTTTGCGGTGCAGAGTGCCTAGACAGGTTTCTCACTGTGTGTCTTTGTAGAGCAGAGCGCCTGGTTAGGTTTCTCACTGTGTATCTTTGAGGAGCAGAGGCCCTGGACATGTTTCTCACTGTGTATCTTTGAGGAGCAGAGCGCCTGGACAGGTTTCTCACTGTGTGTCTTTGTAGAGCAGAGCGCCTGGACAGGTTTCTCACTGTGTGTCTTTGTAGAGCAGAGCGCCTGGACAGGTTTCTCACTGTGTGTCTTTGTAGAGCAGAGCGCCTGGACAGGTTTCTCACTGTGTGTCTTTGTAGAGCAGAGCGCCTGGACAGGTTTCTCACTGTGTATCTTTGTGGAGCAGAGCGCCTGGACAGGTTTCTCACTGTGTGTCTTTGTAGAGCAGAGCGCCTGGACAGGTTTCTCACTGTGTATCTTTGAGGAGCAGAGCGCCTGGACAGGTTTCTCACTGTGTGTCTTTGTAGGAGCAGAGCGCCTGGACAGGTTTCTCACTGTGTGTCTTTGTAGAGCAGAGCGCCTGGACAGGTTTCTCACTGTGTGTCTTTGTAGAGCAGAGCGCCTGGACAGGTTTCTCACTGTGTGTCTTTGTAGAGCAGAGCGCCTGGACAGGTTTCTCACTGTGTATCTTTGAGAGCAGAGCGCCTGGACAGGTTTCTCACTGTGTGTCTTTGTAGAGCAGAGCGCCTGGACAGGTTTCTCACTGTGTGTCTTTGTAGAGCAGAGCGCCTGGACAGGTTTCTCACTGTGTGTCTTTGTAGAGCAGAGCGCCTGGACAGGTTTCTCACTGTGTGTCTTTGTAGAGCAGAGCGCCTGGACAGGTTTCTCACTGTGTGTCTTTGTAGAGCAGAGCGCCTGGACAGGTTTCTCACTGTGTGTCTTTGTAGAGCAGAGCGCCTGGACAGGTTTCTCACTGTGTGTCTTTGTAGAGCAGAGCGCCTGGACAGGTTTCTCACTGTGTATCTATGAGAGCAGAGCGCCTTTATAGGTTTCTCACTGTGTGTCTTTGTAGAGCAGAGCGCCTGGACAGGTTTCTCACTGTGTGTCTTTGTAGAGCAGAGCGCCTGGACAGGTTTCTCACTGTGTGTCTGTAGAGCAGAGCGCCTGGACAGGTTTCTCACTGTGTGTCTTTGTAGAGCAGAGCGCCTGGACAGGTTTCTCACTGTGTATCTTTGTAGAGCAGAGCGCCTGGACAGGTTTCTCACTGTGTATCTTTGAGGAGCAGAGCGCCTGGACAGGTTTCTCACTGTGTGTCTTTGTAGAGCAGAGCACCTGGACAGGTTTCTCACTGTGTGTCTTTGTAGAGCAGAGCGCCTGGACAGGTTTCTCACTGTGTGTCTTTGTAGAGCAGAGCGCCTGGACAGGTTTCTCACTGTGTGTCTTTGTAGAGCAGAGCGCCTGGACAGGTTTCTCACTGTGTGTCTTTGTAGAGCAGAGCGCCTGGACAGGTTTCTCACTGTGTGTCTTTGTAGAGCAGAGCGCCTGGACAGGTTTCTCACTGTGTATCTTTGAGGAGCAGAGCGCCTGGACAGGTTTCTCACTGTGTGTCTTTGTAGAGCAGAGCGCCTGGACAGGTTTCTCACTGTGTGTCTTTGTAGAGCAGAGCGCCTGGACAGGTTTCTCACTGTGTGTCTTTGTAGAGCAGAGCGCCTGGACAGGTTTCTCACTGTGTGTCTTTGTAGAGCAGAGCGCCTGGACAGGTTTCTCACTGTGTGTCTTTGTAGAGCAGAGCCCTGGACAGGTTTCTCACTGTGTGTCTTTGAGAGCAGAGCAGCCTGGACAGGTTTCTCACTGTGTGTCTTTGTAGGAGCAGAGCGCCTGGACAGGTTTCTCACTGTGTGTCTTTGTAGAGCAGAGCGCCTGGACAGGTTTCTCACTGTGTGTCTTTGTAGAGCAGAGCGCCTGGACAGGTTTCTCACTGTGTGTCTTTGTAGAGCAGAGCGCCTGGACAGGTTTCTCACTGTGTGTCTTTGTAGAGCAGAGCGCCTGGACAGGTTTCTCACTGTGTGTCTTTGTAGAGCAGAGCGCCTGGACAGGTTTCTCACTGTGTGTCTTTGTAGAGCAGAGCGCCTGGACAGGTTTCTCACTGTGTGTCTTTGTAGAGCAGAGCGCCTGGACAGGTTTCTCACTGTGTGTCTTTGTAGAGCAGAGCGCCTGGACAGGTTTCTCACTGTGTATCTTTGAGGAGCTGAGCCCCTGGACAGGTTTCTCACTGTGTGTCTTTGAGAGATGGACAGTTCTCACTGTGTTTCTTTGTAGAGCAGAGCCTGGACAGGTTTCTCACTGTGTATCTTTGAAGCAGAGCCTGGACAGGTTTCTCACTGTGTGTCTTTGTAGAGCAGAGCGTCTGGACAGGTTTCTCACTGTGTGTCTTTGTAGAGCAGAGCCTGGACAGGTTTCTCACTGTGTGTCTTTGTAGAGCAGAGCGCCTGGACAGGTTTCTCACTGTGTGTCTTTGTAGAGCAGAGCGCCTGGACAGGTTTCTCACTGTGTATCTTTGAGGAGCAGAGCGCCTGGACAGGTTTCTCACTGTGTGTCTTTGTAGAGCAGAGCGCCTGGACAGGTTTCTCACTGTGTGTCTTTGTAGAGCAGAGCACCTGGACAGGTTTCTCACTGTGTGTCTTTGTAGAGCAGAGCGCCTGGACAGGTTTCTCACTGTGTGTCTTTGTAGAGTAGAGCCTGGACAGGTTTCTCACTGTGTCTTTGTAGAGCAGAGCCTGGACAGGTTTCTCACTGTGTGTCTTTGTAGAGCAGAGCGCCTGGACAGGTTTCTCACTGTGTGTCTTTGTAGAGCAGAGAGCCTGGACAGGTTTCTCACTGTGTGTCTTTGTAGAGCAGAGTGCCTGCAGTTTCTCAGTGTGTGTCTGCAGGCTGTAGCTATGACAGGTTTGTCACTGTGTATCGCAAGTAGAGCCCTGGACATGTTTCTCACTGTGTATCTTTGAGGAGCAGAGCGCCTGGACAGGTTTCACAATGTGTGTCTTTATAGAACAGACCGCCCGGACAGGTTTCTCACTGTGTGTCTTTGTAGAGCAGAGCCCTGGACAGGTTTCTCACTGTGTTTCTTCGTAGAGCAGAGCGCCTGGACAGGTTTCTCACTGTATCTTTGAGGAGCAGAGCGCCTGGACAGGTTTCTTACTGTGTGTCTTTCTAGAGCAGAGCGTCTGGACAGGTTTCTCACTGTGTGTCTTTGTAGAGCAGAGCGCCTGGACAGGTTTCTCACCGTGTGTGTCTTTGTAGAGCAGAACGTCTGCACAGGTTTCTCACTTTGTGTCTTTGTAAAGCTGAACGCCTGGACAGGTTCCTCACTGTGTGTCTTTGTAGAACAGAGCGCCTGGACAGGCGTCTCACTGTGTATCTTTGAGGAGCAGACAGCCTGGACAGGTTTCTCAATTTCAATTTCAATTTCAAGTGCTTTATTGGCATGACTGATTTTTCACAAGTATTGCCAAAGCAATGATGCGTAAATTCCATCTTTACAATGAACATTTCAAACTTTTAAACTTTTGAAAATAAAACAAAACAACACAGTACTTCAAACACATCACAACAACAATAATAATAACAATAATGATATACATTTATATATGTATTCTATAACATGTATTTATTTATTTATTTATTTATTTATTTATTATTTTCCTCCCTGTGTGAGGAGCCTCAGTGTCACTCCCTGTCCCTCAGGCTGTGGCAGGCGCTTGTGTACTGGGCTGCCACTTCAATACAGCTTGTGTGCTCACCGAGGAGGATGGGGAGTTTTTCTGGGTCTGGCAAGTCTGAGAAGTCTATGCAGAGATTTTGTATTTTTGGGAAGAAGGCTTCCCTTATATTCTTATATTTTGTGCACTGCAGTAAAAGTGCATCTCTGTCTCGACCTGATTGAGCTGACAGTGATCACACAGCCTGTCCTCTTTGGGCAGCCATGTCTGCCTGTGTCGGCCCTTCTCGATGGCCAGGCTGTGCTCACTGAGCCTGTACTTTGTTAAGGTCTGTCTCTGTTTACTGTTTTTCACCCTGGTCAGGTATTCAGCCGGGTGTAGTGTCTTTTAGGGCCCGATAGCATTCCAGTTTGCTTTGTGTTTTAGTGTGTGTGTCCCAATGAATAAGATATTCTTGTTTGTTTTGTGCTATAATTTGGTTGACTCTGATTGTATGTGTTAGAGTGGAGCTGTCCTGAAGCTGGTTGGTGTTAGTGTGTGTTAGTGCAGTGAGTTTCAGGACCAGCTGGCTGAGGGGACTCTTCTCTGGGCTCTGCTCTTGGTATTGCAGGGCTTTATGGTGGTAAGAGTTTATGTTACTATTTTTTAGATGGAGCCAAAATTTAATTGCTCTTTTTGGATATTAATCAATAGTGGGTATTGGCCTAATTCAGCCCTGCATGCATTGTTTGGAGTTTTCCTTTGTATTTGCAGGATACTTTTGCAAAACTCTGTATGCAGGGCTTCTGTTGGGTGTTTGTCCCATTTTGTAAAATCCTGCTCTGTGAGCGGACCCCACACTTCACTGCCATACAGGGCAATGGGTTGGATGACACTTTCAAAAATTTTTAACCAAATTTTAATTGGGATCTTTATATGAATTTTTCTCTTAATAGCATAAAATGCCCTGCGTGCTTTTTCTTTTAGTGCATTCACTGCCAAGTTGAAACTCCCTGAGCGCTGATTTCTAGGCCTAGATAGGTGTAGTGTGTGCAGTGTTCCAAAGTGTTTTTGCCCAGGGTGAAGTGGTACTTATTTCCCTGAGATCTGGCTTTCTTCTGGAATATCATGACTCTGGTCTTGTTCATGTTTACTGTCAGGGCCCAGGTCTGACAGTACTGCTCTAGCAGTGACAGGCTCTGCTGCAGACCCTGCTCTGTGGGTGACAGCAGGACCAGGTCATCTGCGTAGAGCAGGAATTTAACTTCAGTGTCATGTAGAGTGAGGCCAGGAGCTGCAGACTGCTCCAACACTGTGGCCAGCTCATTGACATAGATGTTGAACAGTGTTGGGCTCAAACTGCAGCCCTGTCTCACTCCCGCCCTTGTGAGAAAAATTGTGTTCTTTTATTGCCAATCTTAACCCCGCATTTATTTTCTGTATACATAGATTTGATGATGTCATATACTTTACCCCCTACACCGCTTTGGATAAGTTTGTAAAATAATCCTTCATGCCAAATTGAGTCAAAAGCTTTTTTAAAGTCTATAAAACAAGCAAATATTTTATTTTTATTTTGGTTTAAATGTTTGTCTATTAGGGTGTGTAGGGTGTAAATGTGGTCAGATGTCCGGTGTTTTGGAAGGAAGCCAATCTGACTCTTGCTCAGGACACTGTGTTCGGTAAGGAAGGCCAGTATCCGGCGTTAATGACACTGCAGAACACCTTCCCCAGATTACTGCTCACACAGATGCCCGGTAATTATTGGGGTCGAATTTGTCTCCATTTTTATATATGGGTGTAATTAATCCTTGATTCCAGATATCAGGAAATAACCCACCTTTAGAATGATATTGAAGAGTTTGAGCAGGGCCTCCTGCAGCTTGGGGCTGCTGTGTTTCAGCATCTCATTGGAGATGCTGTCTGCCCCGCTGGCTTTTCTATTCTGGAGGGCCTGCAATTTCTCCTTTAGCTCCTGCTCAGTGATCGGTGAGTCCAGGGGTTCTGATTGTCTTTAATTGACAATTCCATTTGTTTTAGTTTTTCATAAATATTTTTTGGTCTAATATTTGTCCATTTTGTGGTATTGTTTTGTATAGTTTTTCAAAATGTTCTTTCCATGTGTTTCCATTTTGAATAGCCAATTCGTCCGGTTTTGATTTATTCAGTTTGTTCCAATTTTCCCAGAATTGGTTTGAGTTAATGGACTCCTCGATTTCTGTCAGTTGTTTATTGATATGGTTGTTCTTTTTCTTTTTGAGTGTGTGTTTGTAATTATTTAATGTCTCACTGTAACTAAAGCGTAGATCTTGGTTGTCTGGTTGTCTGTGTTTTCTATTTGATAATTGTCGAAGTTGTTTTCTTAAATTCTTACAATCTTCGTCAAACCAATTGTCTTCTTTCAATTTTTTCTGTTTAGTGTTCCTATTTATTTTTAATTTAGATTTTAGAGCTGTCTGATTATATATATTATTCAGATTATCTACAGCCAGATTTACACCTTGTTTACTGTGTGGGTATGTGGTGACCAGAAAAGTATCTATTAATGATTGTATTTCTGGGTTTCCAATTGCTTTCTGGTATTCTTCTGCACTGTTTGGAGCCCATCTGTATGAATGATTGAGGTTGTACAGCTTGCTGGGCTGCGTCTGCATGTTGCTGCTTTGCTCTGTTCTTTTAAGGAACACAGTGGTTTGACTGTGATCTGACAGAGGGATTGAGGCCTGACAGTGAATGCACGAATACAGGAGGGGTCTAAGTCAGTAATGGTATAATCTACTACACTGTTACCAAGAGCCGAGCTGTAGGTGTATCTTCCTAAAGAGTCCCCTCGGAACCTACCATTAACAATGTACAGGCCCAGGCCTTGACAGAGCTGCAGTATCTTTCTCCCATTTTTATTTGTCTCCGGTCATAACTGTTTCTGTGGGAGCTGATGGGTGTGCAGTATAGGGAGTTTTGACCAAATATGTGGTTGTCTCCCTGTGTGCTGATACAGTCAGGCAGTGTGCCTGTCCTGGCGTTCAGATCTCCACAGATAACCACATTCCCTGGGCCTGGAAATGGCATATCTCTGTTTGGAGACTGGAAAAGATTTCCTCATCAAAGTACGGGGATTCTGAGGGTGGAATATATATTGCACACAGGTAGATGTCATTCTGATTTGAGACTATATTTTTGCTAATTTTTAACCACATATGTGACTCTGCTTTTTTATGGGCTGAATAGATTTGGTGAGCTGTGCTTTATACCAGATGATAATTCCCCAGAGTCTCTGCCGTGCCGAATTGTGCTGTGTTTCAGCGAGGGCACTATTATCTCCCTATAGCCTGAGGGACAGTGAGTGGACACGTCTGCCCTGCACCAAGTCTCCTGTAGAATAATCACATCAAGGTTTTGAATACTATTTACAAATTCAGGGGCTGTGCTCTTCAGCCCGAATGCTGAGGAGCTCAGCCCCTGGATGTTCCACATTGTTATGGTTAATGATGTCATCAATTCTAACTACTATTCTTCCAGAAACCATTCAATTACTTGGAATGAAATAAAAATGTTTTGAAAAAAATATATATAAACTTGCTATTTACTATTATTATATATTTACATCACACTTCTTAACTATTGTAGTTACCATACATTATTTATTTATTTTTTTTTTTACATTTTGGTGTCAGTTACTTAGCTCATGAGCCGAGTGCAGATGAGGTTGAGGAGGTGGCGTATCTCCCCAGTTCTGTGCTGGCAGTCCCTGTTTGCCGGCTGAGAACCATGGCGTAGCTGTGCTGGGCCTGCTGGTGAACTTGCTGCTGGGCTGGCTGCCGGGGTGGTGTGCTGGGCGGTCCTGGGTCTGTTGGGCTGGGCTGGCTGTGTGGGGTGTTGTGCGGGCCAGTCCTGGGTCTGTTGGGCTGGGCTGGCTGTGCGGGGTGGTGTGCTGGGCGGTCCTGGTTCTGCTGGGCTGGGCTGGGCTGGGCGGGTGTCGCTGGTGTTGTCCCTGTGGTGGTCTCAGGTTCCTGGGGGTCCAACTTCGCTGGTTCTGGGCTGCGCTGCACTCCGTAGCTGGGAGCTCTTCTGCTGCTCTGTGGGGTGCTGGTAGGGTCCCGTCCCAGGGCGGCGTCCTTTAAGTTCTTTGAGAAGATCGGTACACCCTGCCTGTGGAGGTGTACATGATCATAGAGGTGCTGGGGCCCGAGGGTAGGGTGGTGGACCAGGTGAACATTTGGAAGCAGAGCGCACCCACGGGATATCTCTGCATTAATTTTCCCTATTAATTTTGGGTGGATATCCCTTCTTTGTAACAGGGTTGAAATTATGATTTTTGTGTTCGGGAACTCCTGTGTGGCCCTTTCAGCCACTTTAATTATCGATATGGCCACGTTGTCCTGCTGGGCCCGCAGGTCATTGGTTCCCGTATGTATTATTATGTGTGTGGGGGTGCGAGGCTCGACACGGACAGCTCCTGCAGGGCCTTCCCGTCGTCGGGCACCATATCTTTGAAATCTTCCGTCCAGGGAAGAGGCGCTGCTCACTGATGAATTTCCCATTGGAGTCTATCAGCAAGGCTACTTCAGCGTGGTGGTGTTGTCTGCTTGGGGGTCGGGGCTGCCTCTGGCTCTGGTTCGGCTCTGGTCCAGTGTCAGACTGTGTGTTGTCGCTGTGTGTGGGGTCTGCATTGTGTGTCGGTGTGTCGGCGTGCCTGGCTGGGGTGGTGGGTGTGTGTGGCGCTGTTTCTCTGCAGGGCTTTGCTGCTGTCTGGTTGACGGTGCTTTCCATGGAGTTGCTACTGCTGGGGCGGTGTGTCTCCTCTCTCTCTGCTGCATCTCCTCTCTCACTCCTGCCAGCTCCCTCTTTAGACTCTCTCTGTCCTGTTGCAGCTCCTTCACCTCTGCTCTCAGCTCTCTGAACAAGGCTTTGTATTCATTTTTCACCTGGGTGAGCTGGTCTCTGAGTTGCTGTGCGGTGGGGTCGTTGTCTGAGAGCCTGGTCAGCACCAGCTCCCGAGCTCCACCAGCTCCACCTCCAGCAGGGCCAGGTTCTCCCTGAGCTGCGAGACTGTGCTGTGGAGCTCGGGGTGGGGCGGGGCATGGGGGCTCGCTGGTGGTGTCTGCAGGGGTTGTGCTCTCAATGGTGTCAGTGTTGTCAGGGGCAGGGAGGCTCATCTCAGTAGCTTGCTGTTCATCCTTACTCTTTTCTTTGTTCTCTGGTTTTAATTTTTCAGTTTCTGCCATATTTTTTAGGGTTATGAAAATCTCTTCAAACCCCACCAGACTGGCCTCACTGCCCTGCACCACAATAGTACCGTTCTGGTATAGATTAGTCGTGAGCACTGTGGTTTCATGGTCTGTTTCATCTTTTATTAGTACCTGCCTCCCTTTACCAATGCCCCTCTTTATTGTAAATCTGTAGTTTCTGCAGATTGCTGCATGCCAGGCACTGGTGTTCTCAGTGTGGAACAGCAGGTTGGTAATCACAGTCCTGTCTTTAGACTGCATGTAGTCTGCAATGAGAGTCTCTGGGCTCTCCCTCAGTATTCTTTGCTTGTGCAGTTTCCTGGCGCGCACACTCTTCACCTCTAGAGGGTATGTGATGATTGGAGAGCAGTGGGTGCGGGGAGGGGCTGCTCTGCTGCTCTGCCGTTGCTCAATGTATCCATTTCTCACACAGACCAACTGCCACTTACACTCTGACTGAATTTGAATTTTTACAGTATTTGCAGTACAGTATTTCTTAATTTCTATAATAATTAAATGTTTTAATTTGAGTGGCTTACCTTGTTCTTATTTTCTACAGCTGACAGACTACTCTGTAGTTCTCTCTTTCAGGCTTTCTTTTAATTTTCTGTCCTTTATTTTCCTTTTCTTTCTTTATTTCCTTCCTTATTTTTCTTTCTTCCTTTCTTTATTTCCTTCCTTATTTTTTCTTTCTTTCTTTCTTTCCTTCTTTCTATCCTTCTTTCTTTCTCTTTCTTTCTTTCTTTCACTTTCTTTCTTTTCTCCTCTAGTTTTGTTCCTCTCCTGGTCCTTTTTAACTATTTTTCTTTAAAGTTTAAATGAACCTTTCTTTTTCTTTTTCAGCTGTAGGTGTTCTTCTTGCTTTTAATGATATTATTTTATTTTAATTCTCCATTATTTATTTCATTCCAATCTAATATAACTGGTTGATTTAGGAGCTCAAGTTAAGCATGACTGTTAAGTTAAGATCCTCTCTCT